>JALIZH010024274.1:0-26986 GCA_030522465.1 Rhipicephalus appendiculatus
GTTGCTTGTTATTTGTAGATTTAGTATTCCTTGTGTATATAGGTGTGCTGTGCTTCCAGTGTTTTGATGTGTGCGGATTTTCGTTTCTCCGATAAATAATATGTGCGGTCCAGAGGCGTCCTGTCTGTCTCTAGACCACGGAAGTTCGTGACAATTGGCGAGCCTGCCAGGATACCATTTCCTGCCCGTCACGAATTGTCCAGGCCTAGGGATGGACGTAGGCAAGCTGTTAAGCGGAGCAAAGGACTTTGGTTTTTCTAAGGAAGAGGCGTTGCAGCTAGTCGAAGAGGAAGAGAAACGCGCTGAAGCCGAATGCGATGCCCAACGTGCGGAGGTGCGAGAAGCGCAGAAGAGAAAAAAAGAGATTCTAGAGTTGAACCTGCGGTTGGCACAAGTTACTGAACGTAGTCGGGACGCGCAGAGCGTAGCGTCTGGGTCCTCTAGCTCGCAGTCACCAAGAAACAATAAAATATGCCCTAGAGAACTAATGGCACTGTTTGACGAGAGACGCGATTGATTTGGACGCATACCTACATTGTTTCGAACGCATAGCCATGGGGCAAGGTTGGCACCGAAGTGAATGAGCAACAGCCCTCAGTCTTTGTCTAGTGGGAGAGGCGTTCAGTGTTTTTAGCAGGATGACAGCCTCTGATTCGCTCGACTATGACAAGGTTAAAAGAGCCTTGCTGCAAAGATTCCGTTTGACAACGGAACGTTTCCGTGAGCGGTTCTGCAAAAGCAAGGGTGAAGACGCTGAGGCAGGAAAGCAGTTGGCGTGCCGTCGGTCTAATTATTTTGACAGGTGGATGGAGATGGCCAATACTGCGAGAACATACGAAAGTGTTCGAAACTCTGTGGTTGCGGAAGAATTCCTCGCTTATTGTAGTCCCCAGGTACGCGTGTTTTTAAAGAGCGGGAGCTGTACTCTCTTGATGGTGTAGCGAAGCACGCCGACCAATACATGGAAACACAGGGGCTTGGAAACATAGCACAAAGCAAAGAAGATATAGCCGGAACGCGACCACATGACTCAGAGTTGAAGCCTCATAGAGCAGGACATCTGCAGTAAGTGCCGAGATGTTTTCTTTGCAACCGCCAGGGCACCGTGCTATCAACTGCCTAGTAGGGAACAGCCGCCCGCCCCCCGAAGTAGTTTGTCAGTTGTGTGATAAAAGGGGACACCGGGCGAATGAATGCAGGTCAGGTAGCACGGACGTAGCGGCATGCACACTATCCCCACGAGAAAATAGATTGGAGGCGAGACGTCCTACTGGTGTCGTGGATGAAGGGCAACGACCGAACAAAAAAAAACCTCAGCAAATATGACGACAACAAAGGAACTTGTGTCGAAAGGAATATTCTCTCTTCGTTGTTGACTGAGAAATTGAAGGAAGAAGGGTTAAAGTCTTCAGTTATGCTGGTACAAATATCGTTTTGGTAAGGAGAAGCTTAGTGAATGACGAAAAGCTGACGGGAAAGTTCACATCTGTTATTCTAGTGGACAACTCGGTAAGAAATCTCCCAGAGGCTCGTATCAGAGTTTAAGCCCCTGCGACTCGGGGTGGATATTGGCCAAATGTCTGGAAAACCCAGCATGTGATGTGATATTGGGTAATGTGCCAGGGGTCAGAAAGCCAGATGATCCGGACATGGATTAGATGAGCAAGAAGGGTGCGTCAGAGCTACCGACTAACAGTAGCGTAGTCGACGAAGTATCTGCTCGGAATTCACTATTGCATGGCAAATCTCACGATGAAATGGCGGGACGAATACCAGAAGTATCTTCGGCCGTAATTGTAAGAGCTCCAGCCGCCGGATACAGGGATGAATTTGTCTTGAAGGTACCGGCTATTCAGGATCTTAGCATAACACCAAAGGAGTTTAGGGAACGGCAGGAAATGGTGAATCACTAAAAAGTTGCTTTGAGAGGATCGGGCAAGAGACAAGCAGACGAAGATGTAGAACTGTTTTTGAGTTCATGATATAAAACGGGTTGCTGTGTAGGAAATGTCGGTGGATCAATTTGGGAAAAGCAATATATCAGCTTGTGGTACCCAAGGCCTTTACATCGATTATACTGATTCATGGACATAACAGAGGTCATCAGCGTGGGACGAAAACTCTGACACGGATCACTCAAGAACTCTTTTGGCCTGGAATTCAGACAGATATGAAAAGATTTGTCGCACACTTATACCCAACGGAGGAAGAAATCATGCTCCATCAGGAAGCAGTCCTTCAGTAGATGTTCCATTTCGCGAGATATCCAGGGTGAATAGAGGACAAATTTCTCTTCGCAGCCGGTATAACTGTTAATGATGACTAAGTAGGCAAGAAGACTAAGGGATGAATGAGGAGAGGGAGGCTTTCTTTGTGCGATTACTTGTGTTTTCTAAAGGATAACTAAGGAAGAGATAGCATTGTCGCTGATTGGTTGACTTGGGCTTATTGAACGAACAATTTAGTTTAGACTCTACAGAAGTATTAAGGAATCTTACATGTGTCTGTGCGTGGCGAGAGTCGCTGTTGTGAAAAGGTGCTTAGCATGTACTTATTGATGTTATTTTGAACACTAAGTGAACTCAGTGTGGCAGTTTGTGTTGGTGAACACAGTGAGCAGTTTTTTTCATAAAAAAAAACTCGACGAGATATCCCTTATGAGATAAGAAAATGTTTAGTAATCTTACCGATCCCAAAAAAACATGCACCCCGACTATCATCAGGCAAGGAGAGCAGAAAGAGCGAAAAATATCCATAACAACTTAAAGGATTTACCGGAAACAACATACGTAGACGCGGACTAAATACAAAAGCAATGACAACATGACTATAGCAGTAGTGGACTACAAAGGAAATCATAAGGTCAGCGGCTCGGTAAGAACGAGCTTTGCAGAAGAGGCGGAGGAAGCAGCTATTGCTCTGGCCATAGCATCCACCTCGACTTCTCTAATCGTTAGCGACTCGCAGACGGCTGTGAGAAACTTTGCACGAGGGCGAATATCACAAATAGCACTAAGAATATTGGCTGAACACAAAGACCAGACCAATAGATATAGTCTGGGCACCCGTCACTCCTCCTTACCCGGCAATGAGGCTGCACACCAGACAGCTCGAGGACTCACAGACCCAGCCTCTGGGATTGCCCTGCTCGAGCTGGGAGGATGATGAGAGATTTGAACGGATGACCACTTACAGAGAAATCACGTTACAGGCTAAGCAGGAGAATTTATCCTCCAGCGCACTCGTCCCTGAACAAAGGACAGGCGGTGGCGTGGCGCCTCCTTCAGACACATACGTTCCCTAGTCCGGTAACGATGCATTACTTCGCGCCGGAACTTCATTCGGACAAGTAATCGTAATAACAGGGTGGACTTGAGCCACATGCTATGGGCGTGCCCGAAGGCCCCCATGAGAGGCGAATTCCCAGACGGGCGTGGATGGAAAGCCGCGCTCCTCAGCTCCGAGTCACAAATACAACCCCGCTTAATACGGCAGGCCGAAGACGCCGCCAGGGCCCACGGGATCATGGCCGTCGTCTATGTTGGGTCCCCCCCCTGTCTGAACGGGGGAGGGGGGATCTTTCTGCCAACTGAATAAAGTTTGTTCATCATCTCCGAAATAAGGGGGGTGTGTCACAAGTAAGAGTGTCGAGGAGAAGAGGAAGAAGAAGTCTGTGGAGAGAAAAGCGCGCGAAGAAAACATGTGGTGGAAGAGAAGAAAGAAGAATCAGAGAGGAGTTCGAAGAGCGCGTGCTTGGGGAGAGCATCGGCGGTGGAAGACGAAGAGCGGGCAGGGCGAATGTGTGCGGGAAGCCGGGCAGTTGGTTCTCCAGCCGTGGCCTGGAGACGTGCTAGCTGATCGTGTCATCCTGGGTTAGGCATCGCAGCCGTCACTTGTCTGCTCCCCGTGTCCACGGCCAACCACCCGCTAGTCTTTGGTTCGGCACGTTGGAGACCGCGTCAGGTGCGACGCCTGGTCTGGCGCCACGCTAGTGAAGAACCTCCGTCATCGCCACGGAGGCCAGCAAGCAAGCCGCGTCGACACACCATGAGCGACGTCTGACGCCACGTCGGGGGGACTGCCGCCGCCTCGCAGTGGACGGTTAGGACGTTTCCGTTTTCGTTCTTGTGGACATTGTATTTAGAATGCGTAGCGTTGCTTGTTATTTGTAGATGTAGTCTTCCTTGTGTGTACAGGTGTGCTGTGCTTTAAGTATTTTGATGTGTGCCGTATTTTCCTTTCTCCGATAAATGATTTGTGTGGTCCAGAGGTGTCTTGTCTGTCTCTAGGCCACGGAAATTCGTGACAGCCACCAGCACAAATATTTTGGTTGTGAAACTTATGAATGACGCTTTCCAACTCATCAAGACTGTTCAAAGCAACCGAACCAGCTATAGCTTCAAGTTCCATAAAGTGACCATGAATAAAAGCATGCAATCACAGCATGGCACTTGTTGAAAGTTTCACTTCCAGTGTCTTTTAGATGCGAAGCATCTTATGCTCGGGGCTCTGTCCGTCCCTCCCCCGTCCCGCGTCCCGCGTCCGGCCACTTTCATGAAGTAGGGAAGCACCCATTATGCGAACCAGAACACTGTAGTAATATGAAGGCCATCAACCACTGTCACAGTCATCAGAGTCATGGCCGAGAGCAGAGAGAGGCTGCTTAGCAATGGCTAGGCAGGTGGTGTCTGTCGCCCAGGTTGACCGCATTCCTTGATCTTGCTTGCATGTGTTTGGAGGGGGCTTAGTCCGTCCCTCCTTCCCGCGTCCCACACCACCACAGCGCATGCGCGTCCCCTCCCCCCTCTCTCTCCTACGCTCACCCCCCTTTCTCTCCTCTAGGAATCCTCTACTCTACGGAGCGGCCCCCCGTGTTCCCACACCCCCTACAGCGCATGCGCGTCCCCTCCCCCTATCCTCTCCTACGCTCCCCCCCCCCATTCTCTGCTCTAGGAATCATCTACTCTACGGAGCGGCGCCCGCGTCCCACATCCCCACAGCGCATGCGCGTCCTCTCATCTCTCCTCTAGGAACCCTCTACTCTACGGAGCGGCTCCGGCGTCCCACACCCCCCACAGCGCATGCACGTCCCCTCCCCCCTCTCTCCTCTAGGAATCCTCTACTCTACGGTGCGGCTCCCGCGTCCCACACCCCCCACAGCGCATGCACGTCCCCTCCCCCCTCTCTCCTCTCCTACGGTCCCCCCGTTATGTCCTCTAGGAATCCTCTACGGAGCGGCGCGCACGACAGGTGGTGTGACAGCTGCATACTCCGCTGGGGGCACCACGGTAGTTCCGCGGTATGAAAATGACGGAGCGCGCGCGCCTCATTCTCTCTCCTGTGCAGCGCCCCGATGAGCGCCCGGACCGCTGCCGTGAAATGAGAGCGGCGACGTTCCTCGCGCTCAAGCTGATTATCTCCCCGCTGCTTCGCATCCACACATGGTTCCCTTTAGCGGGAGATGGGGAAGTTTTTTTTTTTGCACAGGTGCCAGGTCACGATTCTATGGAAAAGCCACTATCGTGCAGATGACAGTTTGTTCTACGAAGCTTTGAATGACCTGTGTAGCCCAAGTAGTTGCCATATGTTGAATGGTGAATGCGTAACTGGAGAGGGGTGAAAGCGTCAGCGAATCACCTGCGCTTTGGTTGTTGGCCGACGCAAGACCTCTACGTTCCTCCTGTAATCCTGAACTGGTGCCAACTCCAGTAGACTCCTGAGTGTAGTTCAGGTCATGGCCACTTTTATAGGGATCTGCGGCGTCTACCAGAGAAACAAAATAAGGGAAATATATAACGTACCTGCATTTCAAACTTAGAAGAGTGGCAAAGCGGTCTGGCTGGTACTGCATGAACTGTAGCGTAATCGCGTGGATACAACAAAGCACGCACGCGCTTATCCGCGTCGCTTCTTTTCCTTCGTTCTGTTTTCGCTCTATCACTCTACACATCGACACCAAAAGACGAAGCTCTATTAAAGCGGAACTCGGTTTTTATTTTTGCTAGAAATAATCACTATCCAAAAGCTTAAAGCAAATGGTGTAACCATATGCTGTACGCTCCGATATGAACGCGTGCGTTGCTTAATGATTTCTTGGCGGCCAAACTGCTCATTCAATGTCATGCTAAACTTGGAAATGCAGGCAGTAGAGACTCCTATATGAGATACATTATGCACGTACAACACTTTAGAACTCTTACAAGAAAGGACGAACCTTTTGTCGATGGAAATCGGTGCTCGTACTTGGAGAGGGTCCTGAAACCTTCAATGGGAGACAAATGCATGTGTCCTGAAGTGAATACACGGGTGCTCTGTAGCACCTGTGGATTCACTTGCTCTGGAGCGAGCTGTGCCTATATTTTTAACGGGCTTGCTGTTGCATCAGCTTCAAAGGGTTTTTCACGTGGTGTCTTTTCAAAACTTGTTCCGGAAGGCAGCTTGGCTGCGGCGAGTGCAAGCCTCTTGGAGCCCGCGGCTGTAGGCTGTCGTGTTTTAGGAGGCTTCCTTGAACTTTTCTTCGAAGTCGAATACTTCGGACACTCGGGGAAGATGCTGGGCACCGCGTTCGTTAGAGAGCACCGGTTTTTTGGTAGCGTTCAAAATGACCTTGCAGTTATATTGTGCGTAGTACGCTTTCGATATCATGTCCTCGGTAAAGTGTTTGGCGCAGACATGGTAATTCGATTTCAAAATCTTGTCCGCTCTGGGGATAGCCCTGGGCCACAGTTATTATCTGAATGAGCTTTCAAAAGCGGTACTCGTACCGTGCAAGTTTGGTATCCTGAATTGTAGTTCGGCACGAAGCACTTCTTCCCCATAATCGTACTCAATCAAATGCTGGCCGTATAACCTGCCTCCGGAGGTTGGCGTGACTAACAGTCAGTCAGACATCGAAGCCATGCAAGCGCCGTACACGATGGCGGAGCTCCAGGCAGCGATTGACCAGGCAAAAGTACGCAAGGCTCCAGGACCAGATGGGATCTCTTATGAAGTGTTTAACAACATAGATGGCCCGGCACTGCACTGGCTGCTGGACACGCTTAACGTAATTTGGACGACCAGAGACCTGCCTGAATTATGGAACCATGCCGAAGTGTGCCGATGTGCCGATCCCAAAGCACGGAAAGCACCCGGGCAACCTCTCTAATCTTCGGCCGATCGCTCTAACGTATAGGTTGTGCAAGCATCTTAAACGCATGTTGGCCTCGCGCATCTCCTGGTGGTTGGAAAAGCACGCCTGGTACCAGCCGGCGCAGATTGGTTTTCGACCGCATTTGGGCACGGAAGATGGCCTAGACCATTTGACGTCAATGGTGCTCGTGGGAGGAAGAACAAGCAGCATTCGAACCCCTCTCGGCATGGACGTTCATAAGGCCTACGACAACGTCAGCCACTCTGCGATCATTGGCGTAATGCAATGGCTTCAACTACTGCCTCGTATCTTCGACTTTGTGGTGTCTTTTCTGACTCACCGTACCTTCTGTATCCCGAGTCGGCAAAGAAAGAACCACGCACTTTGTAACGAAGCGGGGTGTACCGCAGGGCTCGGTGCTGGCTCCGATACTGTTTTATATTGCCCTATTGCCCCTCGCGTGGCAACTACCAAGCATTCCAGATGCCTCCTTCCTACTGTATGCGGACGCCTTGACCATGTGGGCGCTACATCCAGACCTGCAAGGCCAGTAGCATGCACTACAGAGTGCTCTGGACAAGGCCTCGGACTAGCGTGCGCGCATAGGACTGACACTATCTGCCACGAAGACAGCATTCATGTCTATCACCAACAGACGAGGTCGCCATTGCCTCCTGCGGACGCCGATTAATTTGAGCCTCAATGACCAAGCCCTCACCACTGTATCCACAATTCATGTGCTCGGAGTCGAACTGTACGCATCTAGTTCTGCGAGTGCACGGGTTCGCTGTGCTTGTCAAAAGAGTGCTAATACCCTCCATATTATTCGCCGCATTTCGCAAAAGACGGGAGGTACTTGTTCTCGAATGGCCCGTGTTTTGGTGCGGTCGTACCTGCAACCTTGGCTTGTTTATCAAGCTCACTTTCAACGCCTGACATTGAAAGATTGGGACTTGCTCGAAACCGCCAAACGACATGCCATGAGGGCGATCACATGCCTTCCTCGGATAACACTTATCGCGACTCTCCAGGCGGAAGCGCAGCTCAACACCATCGACGAAATCATGCACCAGCGTCGAATCGCTCGCCACCTAAAGAGTCAAGCTGTTCCTGCCGCGGCGGCTCTAGCTAACTGCTATAATTCAACGCAGCCACAGCCTGTTGCACCTTTGCCGAAAATTCCCCGTGGCTCAAGGCACAGGCCAGCGACAACCAACTACTGACTCGCCTGCGGCAATCCAACCGACAAGTAGCAAAGGAGGCCGTCTTCACTACTATCGACGACTGAGTAGCGGTATACGTAGACGCAGCTATCGATAGCTGCGTTTTGCGCACCAGCCTCGTATGTCCCGCGCTACCTGAAATGCAATATGCATGCTCCGATGTTACAGAGGCGCCGTTCCCATCAGTGGTGGCTCTGCTCGTAGCTATACGGGACGGGTTAACATTCATGGTGCCCAAGGTGGATTGCTTGTCGCTGAATAGATTGCTTATATATTGCCGCGCGTATGTGACAGTGGCGATGACAAAGTAGCGCCAGGACATTTGGCCAGGCCAAGGACGAAGAAGACGTTGCTGTCTTCTTCAGCTGCTGATAAAGCGTATTTGTTTGTCGTTCTCCGTCTGATCGTCGATCCCGCGTCGTCACACTGGTGGAGGTGCTGGGTAAGCTTCATGCTTGGCACCTCTTCTCGGAGCCGACGATCGAGCCCGGAATCGCCACCACGCGTCGAAACACCGGTCCACCGTTTCAGTCGACGTCTGCTAGGCCTGGCGCCCGAGCTCAATCCCCTGCCAGAAGGTTCCAGCCATCCTCCTTCAACCACCATGGCCACTGCAGCTCCATCGCACGTGACACTGCAGAATCCTATGATTCCTGAGTGCTTGCATGGGGAAGCCTATGAAGACGCCCAGGATTGGCTTGACACGTTCGAGCGCTGCGTGAAGTACAACCAATGGGTCACCTCAGACGCCAAGCTTTCGGACGTCTATTTCTACCCCAAGGACAATTCTCAGATCTGGTACATCAACCGGGAGATGAGTTTGTCTACCTGGGACGACTGTCTACCTGGGACGACACTTTTACAAGTGTGGACAGCAGGGAGAATGCAAAACGTCTCCTGGAGTCTCGCATTCAAAAACCGAACGAGAGCGCTACTATGTTCACTGAAGACATGGCCCGTGTTTTCCGTAGGACAGACCCTGAGATGCCGGAAGTTGTGGTATCTCATGCGAGGAGTGAAGGAGCAACTGTTTGCCGGGTTTGTGAGAAACCCACCGACAACAGTCGAATTTCCTAAAGAAGGTACAGCGATCGAACGGGCCCTACAGCAGCGATACCGCCAGCGTGGCCACATGATCAACCCGGTAGCCAGCCCATCCATCATGGCTGTGCGTGACGACAAGCCTCTGCGTGAAGTCATCCGGGAGGTTCTGCGGGAGGAGCTTCGTCAGCTCGGTTTCATTCCACCAACGCCGATATTGTCCGGGAAGAGGTCCGTCAAGCTCTTTATTCACCGGGCTACGGTGATGTGCAACGGCATCTTACTTACGCCGATGCTGTCCGACGTCGAGTCATCGCTGCTCTGACGACGCCGCCTCCAACGACTAGTCCACCGCCTACCCTGCAGACAGCCTATCTCAGCGTCGCCAAACCTCATCGCCGCCACCCGCACCGATTTCGCCGACACGAAGAATGTCCTACGGTCGACACCAGAACAGCTCAACGTGGTTTCCATGGATAATCCCCGCTGAACTACCAGCGTCGAAAATCCGGTTTGGGGCGCACCGCTGACCGTCGACCGGAGTGCTATCATTGTGGCGAAGCGAGGCACGGCTATCGAGTTAGCCGTTATCGAAACGCTCAATACTGGAGATTTCCTCCTCAGCCTGATTACGCTGCGCATGACGGTGGGCGTGCAAACTACGACGATCCTCTAAATCAGGGGTCTCAAACACGCGGCCCGCGGTCCTCATATGACTGTCTTTGCCCCTCGTATTTTATTTTATTGTTCTTATTAAGTATGTTCCTGAGGTACACATACCTGACTGGTTTAACGCATTGTTGCGTGAGGCATCCCATGTGTTCATTTTGTTTTGAAACATAACCGTGAAACCAAAATTATATTTCACAATCGGCGTTCAGATTTGAGTGTTTCGAGATCGGTATCGACGTGTTTTTGGAATCCTGGCACCGAACCTCCTTCAGAAATTACCTGTGTATTAAATGTGGGAAAATTTTCTTTCAAGTGACAGAGTTTTCAAGCAAATTGTACACCCCCCCCCCCTTCTACCTTCTTCACTGCCCCGGCCCTTACGGGACTAAATTGCGTGACTGCGGCCCGCAGGCTGAGTTGAGTTTGAGACCCCTGCTCTAAATTGTCCGCCGCAAGATCTAATCACACCCCGATCACGGTCCCCATCTCCTGCGCGGTACAGTTCACCGCATCGTCGCAGTTTTGCCGACGTCACAAGGGGCAGGTCCCCTAGCTTGCGACGGGGAAACTAGACGCAACGACCTCTGGGGGGTGGGGTTGCCAGTCATTGAAATTCCGAACAGCTCCCCCATTACAGACGAACGACAACTCGAAGACGCCGAAGCAGAACGCGGCGATTACAACGACGACTACAACGAACATGACGAATACGACGAATACGACGCCTGCCGATATAAGCGAATTCTTGAGCGCTGACCTCGTAGTTCACATTGACGGCCATCAAGTGACGGCTCTTTTTGATAATACTTTTCTATAATAAGACTACAACTCGCCGACAGGTTAAGGAAGGTAAAGACGCCATGGTACGGGCCCAATATAACGACTGCCGGAGGCCAGTTGATGACACCTGTTGGGAAGTGCGTCATTCTTCGCGAATGCTGTGAAGAGGTTATATTGGGAATGGATTTCTTGCGCGATTACGGAGCCGTAATTAACATCCGCGCCAGGTTCGCACACACATATACACACACATACACAAGCACGCACGCACGCACGCGCACACATGCACAAACACACATGCACGCACACACACACACAGACACACAAACGTGCGCGCACACGCACAAAGGCACACACAAACAACACATGCACGCACGTACACACACACAGACGCACAAATGCGCGCACACACAAACGCACACACACACGAAGGCGCGCCGGTGCGTCTCAGTCCAGACCGCATTCTCTCGTCATTTGCAGTCTCCAGGTTTTCATCGGTACGTTTGCACTCGCCGTCTGACGATACTGGTGCAAGGTGCCTGAACCAAGACCGGAAAGCTCGTCGGGTAACTTGTCACCAGTGGGCTGACGCTTAGCTCACATGAACCCGCTAGTGAATGAGCTTTTTCGCTGTGAACTCCAACAATTTTACTGATAATTGTTGTTACACAGAAAAACGAGTAGTGCTTCAAAGTACAAAAAGCCTACACATTTTGGTTTGATTTTTTGACTTCTAGCTTGCAAACACAATGTGCACATTCAGAGGTTAGCGTGAAGAGTTTCGTTTTTCCGGACTCGTTTTCTCCTTGTCGTTCCTTGTCACTGAGGCGTCGACTCAAATTGTTGGGCTTTCGTGCGGCGCAACAGTGGCTGCTTTAGCACCAGTCTTCGTGTCCATTTTCATAGGCACCAAATAGATGACTGTGAAAATGGACAAGATCGTGAAGCCTTTGAACTCATAGCTGCCAACAAGGCCAGCGTTTACCCCGTGGACATCTGGCGCTGCCCGTGCGCCTTTGAGACCTCAGACGGAATCGCAGTCGGGCTCTTCCAAGGAGCGCATGCATTCGTTCAACGAGATGACCCAAGCATATCTCGCCGGAACGCCAGCTATACCCCCCCACCCCACCGATCCCTGGACAATTTTCATCAAATAATATGGCGTCGCCTTCAGACCCGCGCACTTCCCTCCCCCTATTTCCTTTCCCGCATCTACCCGGGCAGCATACACCCCATCCTGTGCTCAATGCACCCACCCCCACGCCACCCTTACCCCCCATCCTCCTGGAATGCCCGGCGGACCCTCCCCCCGCGGGGATCGGAGCCACTGACCACATGGGAGGACTGGGAGACCCTGCTGCGATCGACGGACCCGGCCAAGCAGAAGATCGCCACTGACCGGGCCGCCCACGTCATGGAACTGCACGAGCTAATGAACGCATAGCGCAGTGGGGTCGCGCGGGGACCCTGGGACGTATGTGCCCGAACCCCTTGGTCGAATAAAGTTTTACCTCCTCCTCCTCCTCAGACTTGGTCGCGATTTCTTCCACAATAACGTATGCAACTGCGTTCACAGCTGAAATTACAGGGGGAAAAGAAGACCTCCTCTGTCTGCTTACTTTACGAGTTCGTACAGCGAAAGTGCGGGTGAGGTTATTATTGTCCCAGTCTCGGTTAGTGCTCTCTCGCAGATGTTTCATTTTAGCTTCTTGAGGGTCGCATGCACACATACGCTATCACCGGTATAAACGTCTTTAGCTTTGATATTTCTTGGGCCGTGACGATCACGTTCCTTCCTGTTTGTGCACTTGCATCTTCTTGAACCTCCTCGCAGTATTGGTCGTCGTCGCTGGGATTTGAAGTGGACGTCCCAAACTGTGGTAGTCTGCTGTGCAGACGAAGCTTGTTTCCGCTTTCGCAGAGCTGCCTGAAATGTGGTAATGCGACCCAGTGAGATCCGGTAATGCGCCTGTACCTCTTAAAATGCTCTTCAGAAAGGTCTGTCTCGAATTTACCGAGGAGAACTACGGCAACGCCGAGCTCATCAAAAGTGTCTGACAATCTCCACGAGTGCTTGGGTTGTCTAGTAGAGGTATACATCCCGTTGCCATGCAATGGGGCACCCAACAGCGCTGGCACACAACAGCACTGGTCACTCACCGTAACACCCGCGCACACACAGCAAACATTACAAGCTCGAAGCGACCGACAATACTTAAAGAGAAATTCGCAGGACAACCTTTTCTCGTGCAGCTTACAACCGCACACTCATGATGACACGGCCGCCAGCACGTGCGGAATTTTATACCCATCCAGCGTCAAAACGCGTGCCGGAATGCTGCAGTGAGCAAAGCACTCATTAGGGAGCCTAGATGACCGGCCGTTTTAGGGTGATGTCAGCCTTTGACCCACTACATGCCGCCAACGCACCGCCGCCCGCCAAAACACAATGTTGCCAGACAGCGACGCCGCGCTATCGTGCCATCTTGGTGCCCGCACTGCGTCTACGCCCGGTTCCGTTTAATCCTCGACAATACGGCGCCGAACGTTGCGGTAGCGTGTTAAACATTACCGGTGAAGCCTGAGAATGCCTTGACGTTGGGTACCGCTGTGCACTAACCACAGCAGAAAGAGCGTGCGAATGTTCCGCTTCACAACTAGCCCGGTGCCGACGACAACTCTGGCTGGCTCAAGTGAAGCGACACGGCTGGGAGCCCACCAGTCCGTCTTGTATTGAGGCGAAAGCCTTTTAATGTCTCATGCTCACGTCCGTCCGGCGTCCGTCCGTCCGTCTGTCGATCCGTCCGGTGTCCGTCCGTCTGTCCGTCCGTCCGTCTGTCTGTCCGTGCGTCCGTCCGTCTGTCCCTCCGTACGTCTGTCCGTCCGTCCGTCTGTCCGTCCGTCTGTGCGTCTATCGTCCGTCCGTCCGTTTGTCCGTCCGTCTGTCTCGCGTCTCGCCGCAATTCGCAGGAAAAAATTAAAAAAGAAAACACGCACACATTCGGTTTGTGTGTTATCCCACTGAGAGTGTAAAAGATAAAAGACATGGCATAGTCAGTGGAATGGCCACACGCTTTTGCCGGAACACACTTTGGAATGTACAAAGTGTCCTTCAATTTTTTTGCTCTGCGAGTACTGCGTATTTCGTTCACTGTTTTTTGCTGCAGGGACACATGCGTTTCACGGTGTTCGCGAATGCATAGATAACCGAAGTTGGCGTTGCTGCGTTCACGCATTGCTATACCTCGCGACAACTTTCTGTGGCAGCACAGCCAAAGCTACGTGGGCAGAGCTTCTGCACATGTGTTACTACGCCAAGTAGTCCGTTTGCGGGCGATTTCGGTTTCGGTTTGGCAAGCGCATCCAACATGTACGTTTTCGCACGAACATCCAAGGTTTATGATGTTATTTTTGAAATAGTGTATTAAAAGATAGGTTATATGTAGCTTTAATCGAAAGCTATGACAAGCGTTGAAATACTTATGAACGCAGCAGTGAAGGAAAAATACGTGGAATCATTGCTGTGTTCTTCTGCGAATTCGAGCATAGCTCATCTGCCAGCGGTTCAAGCCCGCGTGTGAAGTGAGCACCATACAGTAATGCTTCGATTTGCTTGCTTGCATTTTTTTCAAAGCAATAAAATATTGTTTATTGCTAAGGAACACAGGAAGAAGCTTTATTGAAGCGGTCAGATTTAATTTTGAAAAAAAAAGGGGGCGGGGGGGAGGAAGGCGCACGGCCGAGCCGGAACTGTGTGATAGGAAATTGAACGCAATGGCAAGAAACCATGTCCTAAATTTCGGTGAATACAGGGTCGGTAGCGTCGTTTTCCTTCTTTTGGAGACGCAACAACTTTCTGGAGACGCTCACGTTAATTTGTTTGTGGACACGAAGGCATCGATTGGTCGCAGATATCTTGACCACGACCGGTGACAGGCGGGCGTCTCACGTTCGTAAATACACGGCCGTGGTAAATCCAAGCGGGTGAAACGCACTCCTTACTCGGCCAAGAGCGCTGTTTTTGGCAGTTAGCCGCATAATATACATGAACGCGCCTGTTGCCCAGGCGAAACTTTTCACTGGTGATTTTATCCTCCAATATCGCTGTCATGTCAAAGCGCCAAGAACCGCTTCCGCCGTAGACGCCGACGGGTACAATGTTAAAGTACGCAATCTTTAACGTTATTGAATCAGCAATATCAGGCAACCGAAATACTGACCACGTATGGACCGCAATTTATGAAAAGGGTCATTGTTGTTACGTACAGTTTCCAATAGCAATATTGCTTTCAAGCTGCTTGTCTTGCTGAAGATTGACAGGACGTCGGTGTCAGGCGGCTATCGCGATGAGAGACCCACTTGCGCTGACGGTATCACTCACACACAACTTCTTTCTCCGTGATAGCATATGCGGGGAACAAAATATTTGACGACGCACAGCTGTCTTCTTTTTCCTCCTGCTCGATGAATACAGATCATCTAGCGAACACGCACTCATCCTCGCTCACAAGCCACGATGTGAACTTGCTGCCACCGAACGACGCCATCGTTGTTTACTGGGGCAGGAAAAAGGTTAAATGACACCAGAAAACCAGAAAACTAGAAACAGCAAAAAACGAAACTCCCGCACGGAATAAGTTTTCTCGATAACAATGCGAAGAATCTTGAGCATAATAACTACATCTTTTGTTTTTATGTTTCCTTTTATGCTACGTGGTATATAAAAGCTAGCGTTCGCGGACTACATGCAGACGCGTAGTGAAAAAGTGCGTGATTCGGCTTCGTAGCTTTGGCTGTGCTGCCACAGAAAGTTGTCGCGAGGTATAGTAGGAAGCCTACATACGGGACGCGTCCGCGCGTCTGTACGGAGACGAGACGCGCCCGCTAGTCGTGAGCTGTTGCTTCCCTTGCCTGAGCTCGCGTCAGCGTCGCTCAGCGTTATGTCGCAAGAGTTTGTGTGTCGGCTGCGACATTCAATACACGGCAAGTTACTGCAAACCGTGCATATCAAGAGTAAATCCAGCCATGGTAGCCTTTGTGGACAGCATGAGCGCTTCGCGGAGCTCAGCGGAAGCGGCGGTTGGGACCAAAATGGCGGCGCACAGAAAATTATGCTAAATTTGGTGGAAGCTGGGCAACAGCGTGCCCAATTACCCGCTGGTTCTGGCTGAGTTTCTTGAAGGCACTTTTTAAGATGACTCCACCCTAAAACGGCCGGTCATGTAGGCTCCCTAGCACTCATGCGAACCCGGCGCCGAACACCAGCGTCGGTGAGAACGCGCCACGGCCGTGCCCTTCAACAAGCACAGCCATGCAAGGCGACCAGCGTTGCAGCCGCGTCTCTTCCTCTCTGCTTGGATGGCGCCCGAGGGTGTGCTAGCGTCCTCAGAGCAAAAGCGGCCCTATGCTACGCAGCCGGCGTTGCAAAGTTGCAACCAGTCTTGGAGTCGTGACTGGGTTATGCGCTCTGATGCGTCGTATTTCTGGCGATCTGTGCAACCTGCGCGCGCGACCGCATCAGTATATTAAGGCGAGAGCCTTTATTGGCCTATACTCGC
This sequence comes from Rhipicephalus appendiculatus, assembly GCA_030522465.1. Classification (NCBI taxonomy): domain Eukaryota; kingdom Metazoa; phylum Arthropoda; class Arachnida; order Ixodida; family Ixodidae; genus Rhipicephalus; species Rhipicephalus appendiculatus. Next base: position 16,407 of record JALIZH010024274.1, read on the forward strand.
GTCCGTCCATCCGTGCCCTGGAACAGTACCAGCTGTGGCCTCTTCCCCCTCATACTCTCTCAGCAATCACGTGATGGCACAGCGGCGCATAGCAATAGTTGCACCGCCACAGCTTTGGCCTCTCCCCCGATACTCTCTCTCGGCAATCACGTGACGGCAGAGCGGCGACGTGTGACCCCTCCCACGCGCATGCGTCTCCCCTGTAGCCCGGCCACAATCCGCACACTCAAGCAAGAAGGGAGACGCGTGCATCGCGTTCCATTCTGACCTGAGCCCGTCTCAATGGGCACAAGGCTTTCTCCGAACACAGAAGTTGTGGAGAAATGCAATTCCACAGAAGGACCGCCTGCTGCAGTCCTCCGACAACCTCGAGCCTCATTTGGTATCGAAGTCATGGGAAGCCAAGTACAAGGGCCATAAGGTGGCAATTGGTGCTCCTAGTCGAGCGTGCTTGCCGAAAGACGCAGTGCCTACACAATACTCCGTTTCACAAGCTGTTGGCAGTACTGAGGAAGGTACGAGCGCACCTCAGCCAATCCTGGCAGAGCACACTACATAATTGTGTTCCTACGCGAATGTCGATTCCGTGAATCTGACAAGTGGCCCCACCTGAGTGGAAAAATGTATACCATACTGTATACAGGGCTGGGCAAACATACTTTGAAATTGTATCGCGATACGATACAAGATACTCGGGCAAGAAGTATTGAAGATACAGGTACAAGATAGTTCCGGAATGAATGTATCCGATACGATACTTCCAAAATGGTATCTTAAGATACTTCGATACATTTGTAAATTTGTTATTATAGATCTACATAATGACGCTGCAAATACCTATGTACAGAAGTGTTTGTTTGAAAATGCCTTAACTGCGACCAACTTTGTTTATTTTAATGAAATATATGCTTGAATCCCGAAAGTTATGTTTTTCTTGCTTCATGTATATTAGTTTCATTCCGACACATGTTATTGGTATTTGTTTACTTGATACTTTTGTATTTGATGTGTGTCGCTGCTCTATTTGGCGGCCAGCAAGCGGGTTGCCATCTAATTGCAAGAACTTCAATAAGAAGCCTCCGCAAGATGGCACAAATACCAGTGCAGAGTCTTACCTTGTCCGTAAGCGTATTACCGTTTTCGTAGTACCGCATCACCCTACAGGTGTAGAGCTGCGACAATGCTGGTAGCGATATTTTTTGTGAAGCATCATGTGAAGACGATCACTACCGAGTCAGCTGACACTGTTCACCGAGGACATAAAACTGCAGTGATTTTTCATGTTCTACATTGCGTAAAGTGTTTGTTAGCAGCATATTCACTAACGTGCAATCTTTTACCATTTCGTCTCCGAGAGAACTTCGCCCAGAAGCTTCCCAGATGTATTTTGCGTGGCAAAAAGCGTCGCAGGATATCGCTGCTATTCACACTATTGTAACTTCTAAGCCTCCTTATCTGCTTTTTTGCAACACACACAAAAAAGAACTTGACAGGGACCTAGAAAAAGGAAAGCGAATATACCTAAGTCAAATAGCAAGGCAGTTACGCAATCAAAAAATGTCTTTGAATAAGTACACAGGGTGTTTCACGTAAGGATAAGGCAAATATTTAAAAAAAAATAGCGTTTAACCATGACTGAATGAAACCAATAGCATATGGTTTAACGTCACATGGCGCTCGTTCTGGTATTTTTATATTGCGCTTACTTGGTTGATTAACTACAGTCAGTTATGCAACATTTTTAATATTTACTTTAGGGCAGAGTGCGCTTCGTCACATCGTAGAACGCATTTCAAAATGACCGAAGCAATTGTTTTTTCGCGGCCGTACATTTGCCATGGGAAATATTTTCTGGCTTTTAAAGAAAGCACACGAACTATCAAATAAAGCCACCTGACTGCGCTCATGCGCTATCGTACTGCAGCGCTCTTAAACGCGCTTGGAGCGAAACAACCGGCGCGCGGACCGTCAGCTTGTCGCTTATCAGGGACGATGGTGTTTCTTTACCGTGTGTGGCGGTCAGAAATTTTGACGCGCTGTGGAGCCGATGCCTAAGCCACGGCCTTTCATTTCGCCGCGTTCCGCTTGTGTCGCTCGAAGCACGTCTGTGATAGGGAGCCTTCATGTGCGCTCGCCTCGAGGCACGGAGGCGCGCACATGAAGGCTCCCTAGTCTGTGAGCGCTGCAGCACAATATATATATAGCGTACGAGCGCCGTAACATGGTCATTTTTCTCCGGCTCTTTTTAAACGGCGGAAGAAACCACTACTATGGCATGTACCTTTCCGGAAAAAAATGAGATCTGTCGTTTTAGAATGCCCTATAAAACGTAAAGAAACGCACTTGGCCCCAAAATAAATAACAGAACTGTTACATTTTTCATCTTAGTTGAGATTTTAAGCGCAATATAAAAATACCCTAATGAGAGCCACATGGCGTAAACCCCGTCGTTGGTTTTATTCGGTTGAGGTTAACTTCTTCTTTGCAAATATTTGGTTCCAGTTACGTGACACACTTTATAAACACGATACAAGTGGCACCCCTAAAAGCTATGAAAATAGAGGGTGATGTATCGTCAACTTAAAGCGTTAAGGTCAGACAATAGAAAAATCGGAGCCCACGGAAAATAGCACGAAAGGGCTCGTCAGGACGCTCATGAGAAAACCAGTGTACTTGATATTATGTTTCTCAAATACCCTTCCTAAGGTCTTTAAGACTTGACGTTATAATTTCCATTATTATGACGTAAACTTAATTTCGCTTGTTTTATTAGGTCGTAACCAGAATTTTCCTTTCTGTAAGCACTAGGCACGCTCAGATTATTTTACCTTTGCCCTAACATCGCCTGAACACTAAACTCCCACATGGAATGTAGGTATGTAAATAGTAGCAACGACGCAGACAAATAAAAATAAGAATAAATAAGAGAAGGATTAGAGGAGGAGGTTACGAAAAGATTTATTGACAGTTAACAAACGGGAAAAAAGACTACACAGTGACCTAGGTAACGTGTGGAATGCAAACGGAGGACAGCAAAGAGAGAACTTGTGCGAACAATCAAGCTATCATTAAAAAAAACTTCTTGCATAATTTAGCACGAAGAACAAAGATGCAGTACGCCAAAATATCATCTGTTACGTAAAGGCTTGTTCGATTGCATATGGCATTGACACCGGTGGTAGCACGGTTGTTATAATCTGATTTGCATATAAGCCACATAGTGTGCAAGTCAAGCTTACATCGACGAGGTCTGTGAAATCTCTGTGTGAAAGCAGCAAGACGCAAAGCAACCCCATTCTTGCATTTTTGATAATTTGTAGCAAAGGCACCACGCAAGACAAGCTCCATTAAGAACACTGTAGCCGCAACGGAATTTGAGCGAAAGACGCCGCACGCATTGGGGTACGCAGCACAGTACCGTGGCTACAAACAAGGTTCTTGGCACCGACACAGCTAAAAAGACAGAAAACTTCGGGAAACAAAAGGTCGGCTGCACGCAGACGTTCGCGCGTTTGTTTTTGTCGAGATGGCTCGAGCGCCATCACGTGACTTTGCTCCACCAATAAAGACGCTTATAGACCTTATTTACTATGCTCACTAGAACACTCTGGCGGAAAGACAAATGAATATCACTGTCGTCAGCTTTATTGAGGTGGCTTAGTGGCAGCAGTATCAGCTTGAGAAGCAGAGTTCAGCTGACCTTTGTTGTTTCGCTGGGTGGCGTTTCTATAGCAGTATCTTGTAGCTTAAGGTACACGATACAATTATTGAATGTATCGGAAATGCAGATGCAGATACTCGTTTTGCGAGACGTATCGCGATACAGATACAAGATACCCAAATAGTATCTAAGAAAGTATCTAAGATACATGTATCTTCGATACTGCCCAGCCCTGACTATACTAATTAACTTTTTAATTTTGTAGCAGGCAGTGCTTGACACCATCTTGATCTGTTTTGTTTATTTTTCGACGGGCCGACTTAAATTCCAAAGGAACTGGCCCGGCTTTGTCTATCTATATTTGGTGTCACCTGTTCCAATGAGTTTTTGTCACATCAGAGCTTTCTTTTAAATGTTTACAGTATGAAAATATTTACTTTATTCAGTCAATCAATCAATTTAACTGAATCATTGAGTCAATTAACCAGGGAATCATTGAATCAAATAATCCGAAGCTTTATTTTCCGACCTAGTAAAACATGTATTTTTTTCTTTATGTTTGCTGCTCTAACTGCAACAGTACTGAATGATCCCGTCCTGTACGCACCACGTAATGATTGTCATGAGCCCGTTAGAAAGGTTCGCAACTCATCGTCCTGACCACAACTTCAATCTGGCTTCGCAGCTCCGCAGAAACAGGCGGCGACATTGCACAATGTGCGTCGCTTCTATGAGAAATGCGTTCCGAGAGCGTTGCTTGTACTTGAAGCCAAGCTGCTTCAGCAACCTCTGCATCTTCGTTGTGGACATGGTCGGTAGCGTCTTATCCTCTTCGAAACGCTGCGTTACCTTGGCGATAGTTGCAATTTCACCTGTCTCAAAAAAGATGTACACCACCCATCTTTCCAATAAGAACGCTTGTTCGGTGGTAGGACTCTGCCCGCGTTCTCCGCCAGCGCTTTCCACCGATCACCTGGGTAGGTTTTTCGTCACCTTGGTGAGTGAATCCACGCTTGCACTCTCCCCGCACTCGACGCGAAGCGCTAGCGTTTAAAGCTATCCGCTTCGCCAGCTTGGTAAAATCACGCACACTCGATGGATGGCTCACCTGCGACAGTTTGTGGGACGCGTTGCATGCACATGACCAACTCGGGCGACGCCATGTTGCCGCCTAAAAGCGGCAGATCACTACCTCACAACAAGCCTCCGCCCAGCCGCGTCCATGCGGTTTTTTTTTCTATTAATTTCACGAATTAATAAAACAGTTTACACGCTTTAAAACATCAACTCTAACCATACTGACATTTTATGCGGTTGTAGAGTGCAAGCTAGTTCTGGATTGCTAAAATAGTTGAGGGACTATTTGCTGTGCTCACGGAGCACTGATTGGACGAGAGAGCTCTACCTTTGGCAGCACTGCCTACAGCTTGTGAAACGGAGTATATGTCCGGACTGTCCGCGGCATTTATCGAAGACGACCAAGCAAAGGAAGAGGCCTGCTGTGCGGCTGAGCCCACAGCCTTGAAAGAAGGCACATGCACTGGATGAAGTGTGCGCGCTTCCAAAAAACTCGGAGGCGGCTCACCGTTCATGCGACGAGCCACATTCGAGTACTTGTAAAAGGGCCACGGAATGGGAATCATCGCTAAGAACTCCTTTGTCGGACTCACCACCACGTTCGGGTTTATCAAATGCATTCGATTCTTTGTTCAAAGCAGCACCGAATATTTTACCTTCGCAGTCCTGGGGCTGCCACCGACTTGAAAATGACGGAGTAAGAAGGATAGCTTTCTCACAAGTCGAGCGAACAGAGGGTGCGCAACATTCAAGCGAGCCATGGTCATCTACCATAGCTGCCATCAATGGTGTAGATACGCTGTATGACATAACTGTAAAGATGGGCGTGCTCGGGAAGGAAATTTCGATGCCTGAGTTACAACTAACTTGTGGCACCACGAACGTCGGAAGACATCGCCACCTTGTTAAAACGAGTCGACGAGCTAGCTTTGTGCCACGGAGGTCCAAACGCTACTGTTCTTCGGCGATGTGGGCCCGCAAGCGGCTTTTTGGACATGAAGGGTAGATGGCGTCATCAGTAGTGGCCCCTCCCGATTCTGGCTCACGAACGAGGTGTCTTGCATTGTTCTAAAACACTGATATTTCGTCCAGAGCCGATTAGCCAGGAAATCCGCAGCTGTAAATCGCAGACTTCACTTTTGATCAGTTACAACTGCTCAGCATTTGCTATCTTTAAAAAGAGCGAACGCTGCTCTGAAAAGATCACATAAACATCTTTCAACGAGGTTCGAAAGCGGTGGCAGAAGTGCTTAAGCAAGCGCAAAATCAAACGGAAAATATCAGCACTGATCAAAGTGCTTATCACTTTGATCACTGATCAAAGCACTATTATCACCATTCTGATTATCACTCTGATTACCACTAATCAAAGCACTGAGCAAAGTCAATACATCGATCATAAGCACTGAGTCGCTTGAAGACAAATTGAGCAAGTTGGATTTCCCTGCACATAGCAGCTATCAAAGAATGCCTGTCCGCCGCAAAATTCAGCATTAAGAAAAACAGACGCTACACTGAAGGCTCGCTCCTCACTTGTCTTCTGTTGCACATTGCAGTCCCAGTGGCTACGCTTTTCTGCGAAACAACATCTAGCCGCTACCGAGCATTACTGCCGTAAGGCTCAGTAATGATCGGTAATATCAGTGGTAGCGTAGAGTGTGGTTTCGGCAAGCGTTTCTTTGATGCGTTAAAGAAGGTCTCACACCTGGACAGCTTTCAGCGTCATGGCATACTGATCTTCGACGATATTCAGGTACGCAAAGAACTCAATGCGAACTCCAAGACGATGACATACGCTGGCCTTTGTGACTTTAGTGACAATGCATCAGCTGCCGATGAACTCGCTGATCATGGTCTAGTGTTCACTTTTCGTTCTTTCGGTAACAAGCATGCTCAACCTATCGCTGTGTTTGCAAGCAAGGGACCTACGAAGAGTAATGTGCTAGCTGAGCTTGTCCTCAAGGCGATTCTGCTGCTTGAAGAAGCGGGTGTCGATGTGGATGCGATCGTTTGCGACGGAGCCGCTACAAACAGGGCCATGTGAGAAGAGTTTTCGTAAGTGGACGCCTGGAGCACACAAAGAACTCATATGTACACCCATTAGATGAAAGGCGTCGTGTTTATGTGTCTTCTGATGTCCCCAACTTGATTAAGTGCAGCAGTAATCGCTTGCATGCTCGAAATGTATTCAAAATCAATGGAGAACGCGTTGGATGGTCGCACCATGACAGATTGTATGTTGCAGACACAAAGCACCCGGGTGATTTGAGAGCTTGCCCGAAGCGGATGTTTTCTCACATTAACCCTTCGAATACAGATGAAAATGAGTGTGAAGCTCGCTACGCAACTTCTCAGTAGAGTGGTTGCTAGTGACCTTGCTTTTGATTGGAAAAGGGGAATGTAAGGCCTCGAGAATGTAAAAGGCACAATTGACTTTACATTGCGCGCGAATGATATATTCTATGCACTGAACCGCAGCCACCCCACTGAAGGCATCAGGCTCTGGTCAAAAGACCTTCGAATTTTGGCATCAGCGCTACACTGGCTCAATTCTTGGCAGACAGAGGCTCAAATCCTCCAAAATTAGTGCCAACTTTTATTCTGAAGGAGTCAGCAGCCGAGGGTCTCCGTGTGTCTCTTCTTTCTGTGCCTTAGCTGACGCGGTACCTGCTGAACCAGCGCGGGTATACGTACATATTGAAAGCAAAATGCAATCAAAATGTCCCGGAGAAATGTTTCGGTATGATACGTCAAGTCCCAGGGACAAAATGACCACCCTTCAATGCCGACATTTCTTCAACTGTACAACATGCTCTTGGAGGTTTCAACAACAGCTTGGTGAAACCGCCAAAATTCGATAATTGCCGAATCGAAGGCTCAGAGGACAGATCCATGCTATCCATGACAGATATTACTTCTGCTTTCGCACATCATGGCACCGCGGAAAGCCGACCCTGAACGTTTCAAAACGAAGCTGGATGGGCTCATTTCGAACAATGTGGAATGCGAAATCGCATTTGACCATATTTCTGCAATCGCCGATGTCTCGAAGTGCATTGTTTACTATGTGACAGGATTCATGTGCAGCAAGCTGCAATGACTTCTTGCACAATAAGAAAAAACTTCCTCACCGAGTCTAGTGAAATAAGTGAGCTGGCATGGGCTGAACTCGCTAATTGCAAGACTCGTGGGGGCTTGTTGCACCCAACCAAGTCAGTTTTTTTTCCTGCTTCTGTGCACAGAGACAGAGTTTCAAAGAACTCAGAGAAACAGGATGTCTACGATTTGACAATTGAGAATGAGGTTGAGAAGCACCCATTTTCGTTGCCAAGCCCAAATGACAAGGAAACGATTCTGGCTAAGTTTCTTCACTATTTGTCAATGCGAATGCGCCAGTATGCAAAAGAAAGAAATCGAAAAGCGTAGGACAACACCAAAAGACTAAGGAGGCTCTCAATACTAGTTTTATCTAGCAGTTTGGAACGGATGACGTACGACATTTTATGTGCATCTGCAGTGTAATATGGCACTGAATGCAATTAGGTGTATAGTGATTCAGTACCAGTGAATGTACAGTTGAGTGTAATTCACTTGAATGTGATGTAACAGAGTATAATTAAGTATAGTTTAAATGAGTTTAATGTTCATTTCTGTGTGATTGTGTGTACTTCAGTACAGTTATGTGAATGTGTACAAAATTGAGCGCAATGGGTGTAATTGCAGTGTGAAATTGCTCATTCGTACACTGTAACCATCGAAAAGCATTCAATTTCTCTTATTGCCTAAATGTGTTTTCGCAAGTTCATAGCAAATAAACTTGTTTCCTTCTTATATTCTGCATAATTCTGTTCGTACGGAGCTGAACATTAAGCAAATGGTGACCGCATAACAGTTCAATTTCGTTGCAGCCAGAAGACCATAAACAAACGACCTCCATAAGCCCAGCTCTACCTACAATAGCGTGAAAACCAAATATTTCTTACTCTGTACACTCGCCGATAGGAGTTTTCACGCTTCCCAGAAAAATACACGCACGTCCCTTTTGACCGGCACTCTGTGCCAGTCATATCGAGATTGCCCGGGCCGATTAAACCTCTTTGCCGCATACGGGGGATATTTAACAGTAGAGTTGCTTATGCCAGCCGTTGGTCGCGATCCTTCCCGAAATAATCATCATGAACCGTCACGCGCTACGCTCCTCCTCTTCTTCATCTTCTGCTTCGTTCAAAGAACACGTGCGCCGATTTGTCCGGCGCGCGATTCTGATGGCACTGATGGATGACAGAACGAGTACACAGAAAAGACAGATACAGAAAGACGTGTAGTGGGTAGTTCGCCCATTCGCAAAACGAAGAAAGCTTGAAACGACCCATGTTAGCTATGCTTTTTCTGTCAAGAGCCAGAAAACATCGATCACTTTCTACTCACTTGCCGTCGTTTCATTAGACATAGGAAAAAACATTTCGAAATTTTATTCAGAAACTTAGGAATTACTCTTAATTCGGAAAATATTCTTTGCCTTGGGGCTTCTGCTTTGGGCCACAGCAACAGGAACATCTGCTTAGCCGTATGTGAATTTCTTGGAGACACTAAAAGAATTCCGTGCTCAATTTATTTTCATTCAACTTTCTGCACTTGTCTTTCTTTGAGTGGATCATTGCATACCACTGCAATGTGGATGTCCCATAAGTATTATACTGGCTTATAAAATAAGCGTCTGAAAAAGCTTCTTTTTTTCTATATTCCCCAGTCAACCGTCTAAAGTCTAATCTATATCACTCTATTAACCGCCGCTTCATGGCCCAATCCCCCAAAGTGGGTAAGTGCCAAACAAGGCTCAAGCAAGCAAATAAGCAAGCAAGGCGCACACGCCTCCCTTGCGGCATGCTTATACGGTGGCCACCGAAGAAGCGGAGCGAGGCGATGCGAACCGGGCGCGGTTACGCCATCGCATTCTCTAGTCTTCAAGCCCAGCTCAAGCGTCCTGCCTGCATTTCTTAGTCGGGCTATGTCAGGCATCCGGCGTTGTCCGCGGAGGAGGAGGATAGGTTGAGGAGGTGTGCGCGCCGGCAGGTGTTATCTCTCCGCTTATCCTCGCCCCTAGCAACCGGAGCAGGTGGTGCGGGCGGAGTAGTGGAGAGTGAGTGGAGAGGAGGAGCGCGCTCTGGTGTGTGAGGGCGCTCGCATCGCGGAAGCTCGGCGGAGCTCCCACGTGTGTGGAGAGTGTAGCAGAGGGTAGGTGCAGTGCTTCGCCGCTCCTTCTCTCGCCGTTCGCTCTCTCTCCTCCCTGCGCCCCACTCTCCCGTCCGCTCGCTCGCACGTATATATAAATGGAGTGAAGCGCGCGCGAAATGCATTCGCATTTCCTCACGATTTCCCTTCGGGGAGGTGGGGGGCATTTTTTTCCCATCGTGCGTGACGGCGCTTACGGACACCGTCGGCGGCTGTGGCGGCAGGCAACTACGCCACCTGAAATGCCCTGTTGTTGTGATCTCAGAACTTGTTTCCTTGTAAACGTGTAGAGTGCGTCAGTCGAATGCACGTCACATCACCCTAATTACTATGACGATATTAAATTACACGTGTTTCCACGTTTTATGATAAAGAATTTTTTTTAGAAATTGCACGAATCTCTTGAATGGAAAGATGCAGTCTACCGTCGTAGCGTTCGAACTCGGATCTTTCAATATTTTTTTGTGATTTCACAATACTTTTCGAACTTTCTGCGGGCGCCATTGTTCGTGGAGTCGTGACTCGCCACCGATCCTCTACCAGATCTCAAGGGGTTGCAGTAGTATATGAGATAACCTACTTTCGTTTATAACAGAAGTCCGAGCCAGTT
>JALIZH010024275.1:0-29974 GCA_030522465.1 Rhipicephalus appendiculatus
CAGCATATCTGCAATTTTATTATAAATATACAATAACAATTGGGCTCGCATTTTCATGTTAACTTTATTACACAGTCTGCTAGATCAAAATTTGATGTATTTTACGGGGAAAGTCGAAACGACAAGCATTATATTGTTTAGGCGTTGTAAATCAGTCTTGTTCGTTGTCAGAATGCACAAGTAAAGCTTTGCTGTCTTGGAAGCATTCATTTTCTCATCATGATTGCTGGAGATGACCTGCGCACGGCGGAGTCTAAGGAAAAACTGAACTTTGCAGAGCTATGATTCCCTCAGACATGCGAAATGTCTCAGTATAGCAAAAAAACGCAGCAAATAATGGTCGCGATAACTCGCTGTTTGCGCCGATGTTTACTCTTGGCGTGCAGCAGTTTAGTTTGTTGTATGGTGCTAAATATGGAAACATTTTGCCGCAAATGTGCACTGTGGAAACTCTATGAACGTTCATGTCCTCTTGTTCTTTCGCAGCTTGATTACAGTAATGAACAGGGCATGTGGCGAGCCCGGGAGCATAGCGTACAAGACTATGTAAACCTTCTGATGTTGTACGGTTTGCGGCCTCCGCATGACCAGCAACTTGCTTCAAATTTACGACTATACGAAGACCAACGTGAGATGCATTCGTTGTTTTCTTTTTTTTTGTGTGTGCTAATGCTGAATATTGTGGAGCGTACACGAGGTTCTTCGAGGAATCTGCTAGGCGCACTTTTGTTCGTTTGCTGATGTGACGACGACGATTGGCATCGCTATTACATGGGGGCTCAGTGCTTGCAATTCATTCATTCTCCCACCTTCCCGTCAGCTCATTTGTAAACACATTGCTCATTCGTGAAAATCGCTGCGACTTCACCGCCGGAGAACGGCCGGAGGACAATTGTCTGTTTCCCAGGTACCCAAATATCAAAAAAAAAAATTGGACGTTGCGTGATTTATCGTACAATACGATGCCATGTGTGCCGCAAACTTGTCATTAGGCATGCCAAATAGCACTGAAGGAGGAAAATTGTTTGGGGCAGTCAAGAATGTTCTTCCGTCGGAGGCGTGGGTTCAGCGTTGTTCCGCTAAGCATTTCGCAAAATAGAACCACAACACTCATAAGATGCAAACATACAAAAAGCACAACGAGGTGCTGACGAACACACATTTACCAACAAAGCGTCAATCGCTATATTGCCTGATTTTTAACACGAAAGTGTTTTATGCCGGGGCCCACCGATACTTTAGTGACAGATTTGACGTTGATAGAATGGACGCCACCAAATGAGAAGGGAAAAAACTTTTAGAAAAATGTTCCCCCCATCCGGTATCAAACCTCCGACTCCTCAGCCCGCGACGGTTAGCACCCGACGCTCTACCGACCGAGCTAAAGAAGCAAACCGGAGGACATTCTACCAACTCATACAATCTCTCTCGCTCGGTGCTCTCTGTTGGCGGCGGCGGGCGGTGCCGCTGTCTGTGAGCGATGAAGAGAACTAATGCGGCATGAAACTAGCACCGATAGAGAACGATTCGTCGACGACGCATTTAAAGCATGGCGTCCGAGATATCACGCCGACCCGCAATCTCGGAGGTCTTGGCGAAAGTGTCGCGATAGCAGCAACAAACACTGGCCGCGCTAGCATCGGAGAGTCGCCCTAGACGTATACTCTGTTTCACCACTACCGTTCAGCACTGCCAAAGCTACGGAGTGTAAACAAGCCATACGCTTGCGCAGGAAAACATAGATCCAGATATAACGGCCTTGCAATTGGCAAGGTTGGGACATTTGCCCTTCTTTAGCATCTGCTTCGGCACATCAATACGTAATTTGTTCATTCTTCATCGCATTTACGTCATATTTATTTAATTGTTGTATCAGTAACCGTCGGTAACTGTGGTTAAAAATCAGCATGGCAGCGCCAATGCAGACGCGACAACCCGCTTCGATCCGAATTAGCCCTAGAGGCTCGCCCAAAGCGCTCACAGCAACAAATGAATGGTGTAATGAGCTATCGCGTTGCGTCATCTCACGATCAGGACCAAAGCATCAGGTACGCTTTGTCGTTATTGGCGAGATAAGCTATTGCTTTAACCACGCCTGCTAAGCCTAACGCGCCGAGAATTTGACAGCTGTTCATGGAAATAGCGCAATGTAGTCACGAATACATTGCTGCCGAAGCTCCAAGACATGACTCTAAAGCAAATACAAGCGTCTGTTTGGAACTTACGGGCCACAAAACGCACGACGACGACGTTATAAACTCGAGGCGGAGAGCAGCAGTAGTAGCAGCCTCGATGAGTGCAGCCCAGTGGCGTAGCCAGGGGGTGGCACACCGGGCACGTGCCTCCCCCCCCGAAATTTTTTTTTTCGCCATGGCATACATAGCGAAAAATGGCCACTTCAAGGAGGTGCCCTCCCCGAAATAAAGAGGTGCCCCCCCCCCCCCCGAAAAAAATTTCTGGCTACGCCCCTGGTGCAGCCATGTTCTATTTTTTTTCGGTTCTACCGTCTGCTCGCTGAACGTGTGCGCGCAGACGCTAGGGGGATGCTAGCAGACGACGCGGCGCGGATGAATACATGTGGAGGGGCTAATCGCCCTTCCTATTGGCTAAGGGACCCTGTAGCCTCCACAGTGCTGAAGGGAACTTCTGAAAAAGAGTATAGTTATGTGTCACTCTAGTTATGCTCTTGGTCTTTCGCTTTGTATTGGCCTGTGACGGCTAGTTGCCGGAGTAGTGCGCTTCCACATGCACCAACGGTGTTTCGCCGCCTACTTCGAGTGCGAGAGCACCGACTAATAAAACTGCTGCAGTAAGCGGTGCAGAAAGCCAATGATATCGACGGACGAATGTGGTGCCCCTTGGTGAGGCGAGACGGAGGCCAGCAGGACGTGGAACGCCTGCGCGCGTTCGCGGTTCAAGCTCTGCCTCCCGTGTTGCTGAAGCGCAGTGTGGTAGTGTATGCAGGAGCACAGGCGTAGGTTACCGCATCGCTCGGGAGCGCACGCCGTGCCGTTTCTCTCCTCCAATGAAGACGCTTTGAAGAATTGCACAGTACCAGTGTTTATTACGTGCTTGTTGATGTCGTCTTTGCGCGCGATTCACGATATGCTGTGTCCAGGTATAGGTTGAAAAGTTTAACTACCACAGCGGATAAATCACGATCGTGGGCGTTAGTAGTCGTGATGGGGATGTGCCACTAGGCGTCGACGTGGGTGCATACACGTCAAACGGTGCTATAGCTGTAAAACGGCAATAGACGTTGTGCGAACTCTCATTATCATTACAAAATAAGCACTACTTCTGTGAAGACGCTTTTCACTTTCGTGTTATACCAATGCCTATGATGGAGGAATCAGCCATGTCTTTTTTTTTTTATTTACGTCATAGGTAGCTTTTTTCTACATGTGTAAATTATAAGCGAACCAAAGGGCAGGTAACGGCGCCGTATGCCTGTACAATGCTTCTGGGGCGCCTTTACCTGAAGTTCTGATGGCCTGAGCACACCGTAATATGAAGTACCATTACAGAAAAGTCATGGAGCTAGCGTATGGTGTCTTAATTATGGCCTGATTTTTATTCAGGCAGCAGAGTGAAAAATAATGAAGTGGACATGTGGTTATTTTACAATTTTGGCTTTGGCGTTGCAAGGGATACTTTTTGAGTCTGGCAGCAAGACAGTACTCTGAGTTACACTTTCAATGTTCGCGCCGTGATACCTAGAATGCTTCAAATCATCTTCACGATGCCATCAGTAATGCAAGCTCTAGTGGCTGGACTATAAAGAAGCGCTGAAATGTTCGAGCCACATTTAAAAAAGATATTGTTTGTATTCAGTAGAAAAAAAAACATTGGGGGACCCTTAAGCTTTGCCTTTAAGAGTGGAACGCGATAGCGATATCCTGTCCCGAGTGCGTACTTCAACCACTTCGTGCATACTTGCTACGCACCCACTACGTCAGGGGTCTCAAACTCACTTCAGCTACCGGGCCGCAGTCAAGAAATGTAGTCCCGCAGAGGGCCGGGACAGTGTATAAGTATAGAAAGCGGGGGGGGGGGGGGGGGGGTTGAGTTGCAACAAAATGTCAGTTAACATTGATTTTTGAAAGAAAGCACTTCCCATATGGGTCGTTACTGATCTGGCCTCCGGTTTTCAGAAGCATAGCATACCGATCTACACAATTACAAAAATCTGGACGCGGGATCCTGAAGTATAGAGTTTTTGTTCCGCGATAATCTTTCCGCACAACGTGACAGCATCGGGTGCCTCATCAAAATGTGCTTTAGACCAGTCCCACCTGTCTAGCTTACCTGCACAAAGAGTCATTCATCACGATACGTGAGAAAACAATGCGAGAACCATTTAGCAGTGTCAAGAACAGTCATAGTCATAAAAGAAATATGAGACGAAGACTGTCATTTGCGGGCCGCGGGCCGCAAGCGAGAGGTCGGCGGGCCGTATGCGGCCCGCGGGCCGCGTGTTTGAGACCCCTGCACTACGTGGTTTTAAGGGAATACGCGCAGTAAGGTGTGCGCCTTTTGTAATGGGTGGCCGGCTTTAGACTACGAAATCGTTACGATAGTCACTTGTTCTGACCCCCCGATGGCAATATACGCTTGTACCACGCAATATTACTGGTATATTACATGTTGTATTGCGACGCCTATATAAAGGACGCTTGCGTTTGCGAAGCATGAAAGTTACTTTCGCTGCATTTCCAAGCAGAGGAAGTTATTTTCATTCTATTTCCAAGCAGAGGCGTGGCTGAGCGGTAGAACACCTGCTTGCCACGCAGACGGCCTGGGTTCAATCCTCACTCGAACCCGGATATTTTTATTATTTATTTTATGTGCATCTATCTCGATTTTTTGGTCACGGCTAAGATGATGATTTTTCGCTCACAACCAACGACGCCGACACCGACGCCGAGGCCGGAATTTCTGCTAAACGAGCTCTTTAACGCTGTCGCGTTAAAAGTTAACACGCCTATTCCTATATTTGAATTAGCGTTCTACTCTAGCGTTATCTCTGATATCTGCTTTGAGTAACATTTCGCAGCCATTTACGTCACATATCAAAATCCTAGACGTAGCGTAATCGTTCCGCTTACTACGAGTACGAAACATTACTAATGCA
This sequence comes from Rhipicephalus appendiculatus, assembly GCA_030522465.1. Lineage (NCBI taxonomy): Eukaryota > Metazoa > Arthropoda > Arachnida > Ixodida > Ixodidae > Rhipicephalus > Rhipicephalus appendiculatus. Next base: position 5,135 of record JALIZH010024275.1, read on the forward strand.
TTGTCAAGCTACGCGCCACTTTTTGAACTCAAGTATGATGAAATCTGGCCCTGCGCATTTAGAAATAGTCTATTCTTAAAGGCAAAATAAATTGGAGGGTAGCGTCATGACAATGTTTGGTCTCGAGGCTTGCTTGGTGACGCTTTTTTTGTTTTTTTCTTTTCTTTTTTGCCAACATGTCCATGGGTCGACCTTTTTTATTTAATATTCAGTGACTGGTTGTGTCCTTTGCATTTAAGTGAAATAATTTAAGTGGATTTTTATGGAAACTTTTCTAAAATGTTCTTTTATTTTTCCTCTAGTTGAAGCCATCGCAAAAAGCACGCTGAAGTCCGGGCAAACAGTGGCAGGGTATTCGTATTGATGCGCTTAATTACGCAGCCCCATACGTTACTGCAGGTAAGTAGTTTTGTACCTCTTTTGTTGCCGCTTTGTAAAATATTAAATTTTCCCTTCCCTAAGCATATAAGTTGCAAATAACGCTACCTGGTGGGAATAATGGGCTTCTCGCAAGGGAGGACTTGAACCCGAATGACAAGTCCATTTGCATGTCAGTAATATAAGTAACGGAAACATGACATGCCTTGAGCGCAGAATGACTGGGTACTCGCGAGCTGAAGCTAAAGAAAGCAAGCATGTCATGTTTAGGATGTTAGTATTGATTGGATGAAACGGATAAACCTCCTCCACATTTTTCTCGACAAATTAGGAGCATATCGCCAGCAGCTTGACCTGTATACGGCGCTTCTCCGACGTTTTACGGCAACCAGGTTCAATGAAGGTTAAAAGCATATGGCATATTTATTACGTCCAATGGGACTCATTTGTTATTCATGACAGCATGAGTAGGATAGGGTGCTCTATTACACAGTGGCCACTTTGTGTGGGTCGCCTATCGTCATTTCTGGAAAACATGGTAGAAAAAAGACGAAGTTAGTTTAAGCTTTGACATGAAAAGGTGTATTTTGTTCTCTAGTGCGTTTACTGAGAACCTGGTCACAATCAGGGATACAGCTAAGGCCAGGTACTGGAAACATTTACCAACAATGGCAATATTTGGGTGAATATTTGGGGCAACTATAGATTTCAACAGCCTAGCCACGATTGAGCCAACGCGTCATATTCGCTCTCACTTGAGTTAATGTGTGGGGCTGCAATATTAGGCTGGTGTAGATCCGGCGAAAACCGTGAAGGCCCCGAACACGAAGCATCGCGTTATACTGTCTCCCGCACCGCGCATACCTGTCACGCGTGGGCTTCGAAATTTAAAGCACACGTCAAAGCGTCTGAGGAATCTTTCGTTGTGATGAGAGAGGGCGATTAATGTAGCATTTCTAGCTTTTCATTAGTACTTTCTTACTTAAAAAGTAGCCTACGCGCTACAGTCCTTGTGCAGTTAGCGTGCTGCTCCACGGGTCCTCCGACGAAGAATGGACTGTAATGGAGTGGAAGAATGGAGTGTGTGACACTCATTCAGGCATTCGTGCCTTTTTGTCACCCTCCTAGACAAGACAAATGTACATTTGTTATTTGTCGTTGTCTGAAATAAAATTTGAATTTGAATTTGAATAGCTGGATACCTTTGTGAAAAATCTCATGTTTCAGCCGAGGTCACGCAGATTTTTTGTTTTTAGTATGAACGATGTGTATGTTAGGCAGTTTATTGTTGAAGCTGCTACGAAATGTGTTTAACAAACTACTTATTTGCTCCTAAAGGATATGTTCCATTGGTAGAGCCATTAGCGTAAACATGTGCGGGAGAAACCAGGCAAATGTTTCCGTGGTTTCCTCTTACACTGAGTGGTTTCATCGACTGTCCAAACGCGGGGGAAAGTCAATGTTCAAGCAGGCAAACCTCCAGGTCATAGGAACAAGTCGAGATACTAAGCCAGCCTAGATTTTCAAGGCAAGCACTTTGGGACTGGATATGTAGTGCGTGACAGCATACAACGACTCTCCGATAATTCAAGAAACGTGCAGAGTCACAGTGCCTTGAAGAAAGTTGAGCGTTAGGTTAGTGTTATCGCACTTTGCCTCCCTAAGCTGTACTCACTGCTAAATCATTCAAAATCCAGTCGACGCGACATGTCATTAACAGGGCACATGGCAAGTCACCCGATGCGCATTCAAGTGAGATTTCCCACATGTAACAGGGTCAGCGCATGTTCACGTCTCTATGAACAAGGGGCCCAAATAGCCCTCGAACCGCCAAAGCTTTCAAAGCATATCATCTCAATCTGCCGGAGGGCTCTTCATTTCCTACATCAGTATGTGTCCTCCTCGCCAGACACCATTCTGTCCAGCTGAGCAACATACTCTGCAATATTCACGTGCGTCCGGCATGATACAAACTGCGACGGTTGTCTGCTCATTCTGAGTACTCGGGGAGCCAAACTATGAAATGCTTTCATCATTAAAATCTTTAAAATCTCTGTCCGAATGCCGAGCAGTCGCCGATGATTGTTTTAGATTATTATGTAGAGTATTATGTGTAAACACGCTTGGTTTTCGTTTTTTGAGGGAGCCAGTCTATTCGTATGCTTCCTTCTTCGCTTGGCGTAACCCAGGCAAAACTACATATAGCGTAGCCAACTGTAGAATATTGAACACGCACTCGCGCCAATGAGAAGGCTTGGTCCTCTTGTTCTTCGGGCGCCTTGATGATGATATAAAGTGCGCAAATTTCTACTATTGCTAGGGAAACACGACAACACCAACCACGTATAAAAATTGAAAGAGGAAGCAAGCGAGAAATAGAGAAAGCAAGGCAAAATATAGGAAGAAAAACACAGAAACAAATAGAAATAAAGAGAGGAAAACGCCGAAAAAAACTAGAAAAGAGAAAAAGAAAGGAAGTGAGGAGGAACGAAGCAGAAAACCGAAGAGAAACAAAAAAGGCTGCCCAGCTTCCGCGCTTAGTTCAGGTTTCGCACCCCTAGTGCGAAGCTGCTTTAATGTATTTTAGTGAGTAGAGATATGTATATATTGACTTATAGACTAGCTTAGCGCTTATATATATATATATATATATATATATATATATATATATATATATATATATATATATATATATATATATATATATTACACGCTCGTGTCTGTCTTCGTGTGTGCAGGGAATAAGCTGCAGATAAAGGACAGTAAGAATTTTCCTTCATAGTTGATGCAGCAAGATGGGAAACATAGGGACTCGATTTTCCATAGGCCGATATTGCCGCGCGCGTTGATTGTCTTATTTTGATGTAGCCTTGTTTAAAAACTGTTATCCATGTTCGGCGCAGACCGCGCTGCAACGCTTCGGAAGTTTCGCGATTGTTTGAGCTTCAATCGGCTAAGATTACACGCTGGACGCGAGTGGTAAAGTTTATTCGAGAACTTACGCGAGCACCAGTGATAAGGCTGGAATGTTTAATGCCGCACGTATAAATGCCGGCGCACCTCACCACAGATCAGATTACTGAACGACCGACGACTGTTCATGCCGCTATCAGTGTAGAGATTGAATTGCTTGCACCGTAGTCCTTCAATACTTTGAGGTACTATGGTACAAGCAAAAGTATTGAGGGACTATGCTTGTACTTTGAACCTTTCAGTGTTTCCAAGCACAGATTCGCCCAAATAAAAAGTTTCGTCTTCAATCACATCAACTGCTGCCTTCGTCAACGTCACGACGTGAAAATATTGAATATATCTTTATAAATTTTATTATTATTTTCGAAATTTAGCACAGAGTCATTCGCAACGTTTCTTTCCTTAATTAACGGATGTGTAAATATCCCTCTACTCCTAACCCAGAATGAATACTTTCGGTCCGACTTGCATTACTAGCAGTGAAAACCAATGCTATCGCAAGTACGAGGCGCATTATAAGATGGACAGGTATAATGAGGTAAAGCGTAACAACACAATGGCGACACACGATAAGTATCGAAGAAGCCCTTTATATAGTGTATGTATGTAATTGGAGGCATACTTCAGTGTAATCGTATTGCCTTACCGCAATAATGTCATCTCTCTGCCATTTCTGCCTTTCCGTTGTTACCAGATGAATGGGGTTCCTTTATTTCCACCTACACCAATGGCACCTATGTGGCTTCCGACTATATACACTACCGACCACAGGTGAACGAAATCCTTATTCGACTCTTCGAGGACGAGTCTGTGGGCAGACATGGATTACGATATCTGGTCGCTTGGATCATCTACAGGCAGCTGGTCGACTTCACCGAGCCTTACTTGTTTGTTCGAGACAGAACTGCCAGTGATGCTTGTTACGAGCACGTGAGAAAAGTCATGGACCTGGCGGTCCTCAGCCCATACTTTGTGTCTGGTGAGTCCACTACAACGCGCCCATCCCGGGTGATTAACGTATACGCGTTATTGTTGTTCTATCGTTGCCTAAAAGTGGAGTTACAGTGCGACATAAAGCACACGCATACGCCAACATCCTCTGCGTCATGGAGGCAAACAACAGCAGCCGCAGTGATTTCAGTGCGTGCCGCCATATTTCGACCGCCCGTCACGCTGCTATCGCAAGCTCAGTGACGCAATCTCCTGGGCTGTAATATTTGGAGAGACGGCTGAATAATAAGGCGAATTATCGGAGCCTGAACCATCCGGAGAGGAGCCTCTTGCACGTTGTCTTTTACATACTTTCTTGTAAATCTTCGCGTATTCGCACTGAAAACGTCAAGACGTCGCTTATACATGTCCACAATGTCGGCACTGCGTGCTGTGCACATTGCTGAAGGAACAACTGCAGGTGCATACGAAGTTGAATTGTACAGAACGTGTGCCCTGTCTGATCCCGAGAGTCGCAATGTCGCCCTAACACGTTATACAACCTGTCAAGAGAATATAGCGCTTTGTTAGCGCCTTACACTTGCAGGTTGCGCAGCGGAGCCCCATGAAAATTAATTTCTCCAAGATTCATCGCCTAATGATTTACGTCCGGGCTTCCGGTGGGGTTTCGCGTAAAGTAGTTTGTCTTCAGAAGCGCTCATCTAACTTGGTCGCTTGATAAAAACGTACCGTCGCAGGTTATCGTGTGCAGTATCATAATAATAATATGTGAGGTTTTACGTCCCAAAACCACGATATGATTATGAGAGACGCCGTAGCGGAAGGCTCCGGAAGTTTTGACCATCTGGTGTGCAGTATGATTCATTCATGCCTTTCATATGTTATCCCGCTACAACACTGCGCGTTCGTTTGCGGACGCTTATTACCATCTCCTTTTCGAAACAGTATTGGTAAAAAGGGGGGCGACGATCACTGAGATTATGGTAAACTAAATATTCTTCTTGCCCAATGTTTTTTTTATATAACTTGTTGCGCATCAGAAACTTGTGAATATGGGGTGTGGCTGGAGCCAAGGTTTCCACCAACGGACTTGAAAAAAAGCCTTCATGAAGAAAAGTGCCCTAGTCGAAACCTCGGCTCCAGCGACGCTCGGTGTTCGCGAATTTTTCATCTCTTCAACCTTCCATGTTGCCGTAAACTTCTGCCTTATTGCGCATGGCGTGATATCTTGCTATGCGCAATCGCTTTATTGAAGACATTGCCGTGCTTAAGAGACCTTGAACTTCAAGGGTTTCCGGTACGAAATGTATTTTCTCATTCAACGACTGCTTACAGCCAAAAGAAAACTATTGTATGTATCTTTAGGGGTTGCTTCAATCCACTTGATGATGAAATGCAACATGGATGAAGGTAAAATAAGTAGGAAATTACCAAGGTTGTAATTTCGAATATTTGCATTAAAATGCGCAATAAGTTATTCTAACAGTGCCAAGCTCTTAAAATATGTCGGAGACAGAGATACTATGTCATCTCAAATACTTCTCCGCGATGTATTTGTAGCCTCTTATCCCCGGACACTTGACTCTCACAGTGCTTGGGATCTGCTGGAATTTTTATAGGCTAAATTTCATTCTCACAATCGGTAGCACTACGCTGAAAACACCATTAGCTCGAGCAATTGGAAAACAAACACGAGAGAACAAAGTGCTTAAACAACACCAGATTAGACTACATGTACTAATACTGTGTTTACTTAAGCTTCCTCTAAAACGATACGATCGTACTATTCCTTTACTGAACAGAGATTCAACCACACATGGTGGAACAGGCGAAGCTCATGGCGTCCGAGATCCGGAGTGCGTTCCTGAAGGCCCTGGAATCTTCACGCTGGCTCAGCGGCACCATACGAGAAGGTGCTATACGCAAGCTGAAGAACATGACAGCCCAAGTGGGAAGCCCCGGGCGGCGATTAGACCCTGCGTTCGTCGAAGAGTTTTACAGTCAGTATTCATGCTTAATGTACAGGCCTAATGCAATACGAACACATCAGTGTTTGGTTAATCGACTAATCGCATTGAAGTTATTGACGAATACCCATGCACCACACGGGCAAGAAAAATGCTGCATTTGTCAGATGAGACGGTTTTTGCGAATTTATACTCGCACAGTTTTGGAATGATGGCGCTCCGACAACGTTCTGTAGATCAATGTACACAATACTAGGCGTATCAGATGGAGATATCCTCGTTACTTGGACGACATTTTTGTTTGTGGGCCATAATGTGAATTACACGGTAACCAGCTTATGCTTACTTGACATAGCGTGGGAGACGGCCGTATCTGCGAAACGGCAAGAAGCATCGCTTCAGGGTGCAAGAGATATTGTACTGCCGTCGTGTAGTCAGCATTGATTGAGTCAAACCCGACTACCAAAATATTAAAGCCGTCAGTCCCTCCAAAAAGCCGCATTCTGAAAGAGACTTTCGCGTTTTCACTGAACCAGATCGTTATATTTTTTCAGGCCGTTGAAGGAAGCGTTTCTGAATGTGCCTGCAATTCACCCTTCCCCCCCCCCCCCCCTCCCATTCTTATAACCACATTCCGATTCATCATTAGGCTATTGCACTCCTTTTAAATATATTTAACTGGCAAACATATCAGATATAATGCTTCAGGAAACTGATGTCGTTTTAATTTTGCCATCTGTTATTTCAGACCAAAACAATTGTAACTTTTGGTTGAGCGTGAACCTAGATATCGTGCGATCTTGGTGTTAATGTATACCGAAGTGGAACTCTGATATGACTCATAAATATAAAATTACGGAATGCAATGCAGTGCAATTACAGCGTAACGGTGATTTAATGAGTACCTCGTGAGAGCATAGGCTTTCGGCTGTGCTCTCCTGAGCGTCGCCCGAAAGAAGTGTGAGTTTTTACTGATCGTCTGACGCAGAGCCGTTCCCGGACGCACCACTGGACATTCTGTTCCCGACGTGGATAAGGGCTCACGCTCTTTCTTCTCACTATATTTGGATCGACCAGACGAGCCGGCTATACGAGGAGGCTATATACAGTCCGTATTATGGTCAACGCAACAACGATTTCACAATAGCGACAGCCAATCTGCTTTCTCCGTTCATATATCCGTACGGGCCAATCGCACTGAACTATGGTGGCCTCGGAACGGTACGCCCACCTTCGATTCACTACCTATGACGCGCATTCAGCTTCATTCAACGCAGTCTTTTCGTGAATTCAATTCGATGAAGTTAGGAAATGTAACATACATATCATGCGTAGATTTCAAAGCGATTACACATACACTTCGCAGAGTCGTGTGACCCGCAAGAGCGTTAACGTGTCTGTTTAAAGAAAGTCATATATGTGGCAAGTCGGGATTCCCGAAGGAGTCACACATACTCATTTGGTTTGTACAGTACAGTGTCCTTTATATTACTGATATGTAGTGGCATTACCTTTCCAATATTATAGTTTTCTCCCAACAGCCTGCCATCCCCTATACTGTTGTTTTATGCGATCCACTTTCAGAATTATCGACTATAACAATGGGATTTGCATGGCGCATGAGTATTGCTATTAGTGCGCTAAACTGTATACCTGACAGACGCTTGCAGTACATATTTTCCTAAAAAATGACTGGCGCATTGTTTCGCGTAAGATAATTACTGAGAGGCATCCCACATTCCCACATGCATTTAAGCAGTCAAGTTAGCTGATTCAGTGTTACAGCGCTGTTGAAATTCAAAGTTCATGGGGATCGATCATTGAGAATGAACAAACATAAAGCGAAGAGAATGATAGGGAAGCAGGTGAATAATTAGCGCTACAATACGTACCATTCATGCACCCTGTGCGTTCGTTAGTACGAATGACGTTGCCGATGAAGCCAATGACTCGACAGGCATGCAGGCTTGATCTCGTAAGCGCACTAAATGCCTTCCCTAGCGGAGTTTAAGTGCGACGCGTTCCCTGGTGAACAAAGAGTGGATTGATTGCATCTATCTATCTATCTATCTATCTATCTATCTATCTATCTATCTATCTATCTATCTATCTATCTATCTATCTATCTATCTATCTATCTATCTATCTATCTATCTATCTATCTATCTATCTATCTGTCTATCTATCTGCCCATTGTTTCGTTTCACGCGAGTATGCCAGAATCCTAATGACATGACTTGGGTGTGCTGTGAAGATGACGAAGAAGTCATTTATTTGGTATGGCATATGGGAAGGGTCGGGGAGGGGGGTGGGCTTTGCAGGAAAGGAGAAAAAATTAATTCGGCAAATTTGCAGTAATGTACACAACTCGAATAGAAATCATGATATATTTAAACGGCAAGAGCCATCATGTTTGTTTCATATCGAGGCAACTTCATTACAGTCGAGATGAGAAGTTACAGTCGGGATGGGAAGTGACAAGGGAAGTGTGTGTGGGGGGGGTGGGGGGGGTCCTAACGTTGTGCCGGGGGCGAATAAGAATGCGCTGTGGGCCGCAGGTTGTCGACCCCTGCCCTACGGTATACGGTATGCCAAAACTGCATGTCATGCATGCCCTGCTCCTCATATAATATTCTGTTCTTCATGTTCTTCACGCACCAACGTCATGCCAGGCAGAAGCATGCATGTATGTACGTACGTCTTGACAAAATCGGCAACATGGCATCGGTATGGCGTCTGTTTCGCGGATGGCTATTCTCAAACCGTTTTATTGCGATAGCAATTATATGGACACTCTCGGCTGATTTTCGCCGTCGGTCTGCCGACGCCGTCATGTCCCGGATATGTATATGTATGTGTATATATAAAAAGGCATAAAGAAAAATAAATCAGTAGAAAAAAATTTCAAACCACCTGACCGGGCATTCGAACCAGCGACCCCTCGCTCCGCAGCCTGCTGTTCTAGCCAACACAGCCACACGCCATGCTCGTACCAGCGATATAACGGCGAGCTATTCATTTGCACCATTTGCCGCTCGCGGTACGCAGATCTCGGAACAGCTTGAACGGTTTTTCTATCACGCAATGCTTTTACAGTTTCTTTCAAATTCAAAACTGCCCTTGAGACGCGCACGAAAAAGTGGCTCCCTTCTGTACCACTCATGATGTAGAAGGAAAAAAAATCACAGCATGTCCACGGAGTGAATGATGATGAGTGGGCGAAGCTCCGGAGGTTCCTCCGAAACGTGCCTGTGTGCACTTTTCGCCGCCGCTTCGCGGGGTCTCAGCTCGGGGTCCTCTTGCCGGCTCTTCCGTGCCGCTTCGGCTTCGCGGGCTCTCAGCTCAGGATCCGCTTGCCGGCGCTTCCGTGCCGCTTCGGCAGCGACAGCCCTCACCATCTCTGGATCCTCTTGCCGACGCTTCCGTGCAGCTTCGGCTTCGCGGGCTCTCACGGTGAGCCCGCGCTGCAGCCGCTTTCCGAGCCCTCCGCTCCGCCGTCTTGTCTTCGTCGCTCATTGCGCGCTGACTGCTGAGCGAAAGAGGGGTCTCCCGCATCGGGGGGTGCAGCGAGCGCCGCCGCGCCTCAAGCGGTCTCCGATTCAATGAGCGCAATGCGCCTCCATCCAATGAGATTCTAGCGTCGCCGCGCCATCCAGCGGTCTCCTACCACACTAGAGCACGCAGCGGAGCCGTCTCCTACGCATCGGAATGGAGCGAGCGCCGCAGCGCCATCTAGTGATCAATTCACGTACTGTCACAGCGCAGCGCCATCTAGCGAACATTGCGAGAAGCAGCTGGGGTGGCTACGACAACGACAACGGAGGGACTGAGCCACAGCGTAAGGAGCTTCGCCCCTAAAAAGAACACCGGGCACACTTGGCGTCAGACGCCACCGCGTGGCAGGAGTCGCAGAGGGGTCATTCCACGTGCCGCAGTTTAAAAGAAAAAGAAATATCAAACAGCGTCGAAAAGTCTAACAGTATCATAAAATAATTCTCGGCCAATCCCCCCTGAGTGGGTATGAGCCATGTCAGAGGCAAGAACAACAACAGCGTCGGCTTCTGCATTGTGGACACTCGCAGCGCGTTGCTCAAATACGAACACGCAACAACTGCGACAGTTGTTAGTTCACGCTTGTCCTGTGTATACCTATGAGTCCTTTTCGAGCGTCCTTCTTTGTGCCGCGTCGACGCGTTGCAAGTATCGAGCTGCTTGTCGTTCTTCGTGTGACAAACTAATTTCTTGCTATCGCATTCATTGCTTCGCCCTAGTGGCGAAACTGTGACTTTTTTACGTGACTTATCAAGGGCCTTGTTGCAACACCTGCAAAATCAACAAGAAACGGGTCATTTAGCGCCAATATAGAAAAAAATAGGATGTTATAAAGTTTAGCTCTTGTTGGTGTGCTTATATTGTGTCAGACCAGCCGAAAATGATATAGATTGATATATATCTTATAATATCAATGCGTACAATTCATAAAAATAAATTCTCCTATTTTTTTAGATGAGCGGTGAAATATTTGGCTGATTTCAAGACTATAGTGTGTGAAGTTTCAAGTATTCCACCTTTTTTACGACGTTGAGACTAACAGTCTTCCATGTAATGCCACTTTAATTCAGCTACTAATATCCAAAGCATGTCTACGTTAACTCTTCAGATGTCAGGGTACTTTAGCGCAGGGGCGTAGCCAGAAATTTTTTTTCGAGAGACTAACAGTCTTCCATGTAATGCCTGTAATTCAGCTACTAATATCCAAAGCATGTCTCGTTAACTCTTCAGATGTCAGGGTACTTTAGCGCAGGGGCGTAGCCGAAATTTTTTTCGAGAGGGGCACCTCCTTTCATTTCAAGGGGGGGGGGGGGGGCATGGGCACGGTGTGCCACCCCCTAGCTACGCCACTGGTTTAGCGGCAAGTTTTTTTTTCTGCCAAGCTTGAGGACGCAAGTGCAGTTTCCATCCACGGTGGCAGCAATTTTTTTATGGGTGCAAAAAGCTTACACGCACGTGTACATACACTTAGTGGTTAAATGAGAAAAAAAAACTTTGTCTTAAACATCACCGAATCCCACCAGGCCGTGCCTTTGTTGGTATCGCAGTTTTCTCGCGTAAAGGCATTCGACAAGTGGAGATAGGCTTGCACTAGGCTTACTTTACAAGCGCGAACGGGAGGGAACGCAACGCTTCTCCACCGCCGTAGTGTACACAGACTATGGCCCGGTTCGTCTACATGTTGACACGGCGCAGGAAAGGCACTCGAGGCTAATTGTCAACAAACACGGGTTTGTTGACAATTTGTTGACAACATACAAAACAGTGCGACAATCACGGGTATGCGGGCCGTACAGGCTAACTTCGTAAGGCTGCTCGAGTACACTTGCCTGCGGCGCTACGGTTATCACACAAGGGCGACAGCCTAGCGTGATAGTGCGAATGAGCCGGCTACGGCAGTGCATGAACCTCTCGTTGCAGGCCTGATAGTGTCTGCCCGTGGCGACCACGCCCCAGACAGCAACGAGCTCAAAGTGGACAGGGGGGAGCGAGCGCTGTCTCTGGCGGTCCATGAGGACAGGCGTGACACAAAGCTGAATTCATAATGGGCATTCTGGCCGCTTTCATAACCAAATCAGTCTGTTGTTACTTGTGTACTGATGCTATACGGATAAGGGTACTGGAGCAGGCCACATTTAGTAATTCACAATTTTATTCCCCCCAGCGAAACATGAGCCCCTTAATTCGACGTTAAGTTACATTATCCGCCCAGCATGCGCCTACGTTTTGGTGCCAATACCTGGCGATAAAAGGTTTGAGTACTTTAGAACCGCGAATACTACAAGAACAGTCAACGCGCAGTTGTGTCAGGAACGCCGTGACAATGATCTTATTGGGAGGTATCTTTCGCCAACCTGTGTCTTTGGCCGACCTCTGAGTTACCGGTTTCGCTGCTGTTGCACACATCGCCCGCAGTTATCCTCAGTGGAAGGAGGCATCACGATACACTTCTTTCCTTACGACGGCAATCGGCACTGCGTCGATGCCTCTTCGGCTAATCACAGCAGCACCTCGCGACGTAAAATATCAGCGCAGTGCTTCTCCCTTCTTAAAGCGTACATTGACGCTTCGCGCAGTATGACCGAGTCGCTTCTCCTTTACACGACGGCGTTCGCCATCACCGCCGCTTCAGGGAAAATAGCTGGCGCGACCGACTGAGGAGAGGTATTGCGAAAGGATTAATTTGAGAAATCTCCTTAAGCAACCATGTTGAGAAAAAAAATATCCTTGCTAATGTATGGCTTATTTGCCACAGCCTTACAAGGTACGAGAACTGCTGCGTGTAAACACTACTGCGTCCATGGTCCCAATGAAACCCAACAGGCAATCAAGCCAAGAAAGGTATAGGGGAACGTCAGTTGTAGTCTTTTTACTGTAGGTATGGTAGTAACTATGGTACGAACGTGAAGGAATTAAAATCCACGAAAAGACAACTTGCCATCGGCTGGGACCAAACCTCCAACCATCAGACAACGCGTCTGATACTGTACTATTTTGGCTACAGCGGCGGTCGTTCTCCTGTCCACTTGATTGGTTTTCTCTGTGCATATATACCTAGGAGTGTTCGCATCGCTGGAGCGGCGCTGGCTACGACCGGCGCTGACTAACACTCCCAGGTTTACTTACTCTCGGGACAGACCTGCTCTTTCGCCGACAAAAGCCCACTGATCGTCACGAACTTCTCCATGAACGGAAACGGAATAGCAGCGCTAATGCTCGCATGCCAATGTTGCTCGCGTGCGAACAAACGTATTTTACGCGCCCCGACCGCGCTAATTCGTGTTTCGTTGACAAATAAATCATGTTTTCCCGGGACACGAGAGTGTTTCTGGGAATGTCTATGCAGATGAGGCGGCTCGAGGTTTCACTAATTACTGAGCTGCCGATGGCAACACCGTGGAGGACCCGACGCCCATCGATCCCAGTTACAAAGCGATCCTGCAATATTGCAGAGAATTGAGGGGACTCGACCCAGCACCGCACAAGGACCTTCGGCCGTGGATTCTGCGGCGTTACGCAGGCTTCAAACGGACACATACATAAACACGCACAGATTACATACGTACTACCCCACAGCATACAAAGACATAGGCCCGTGTTATGGGAGCACACCGACGCTCAATGTCTCATTAGAATGCACGGTTCACACCGAAGAGCGAGACGGGGATAATACCAGATTGCGGTGGGTGGCATTGCTGTCGAGCCCTCTCCTCGGGGACCAGCTGAGGCTAGTCAGGAGGGCTGAAAGGAATGGCGAGAGCCAGAGGTGCCTTGGAATACGAGCCTGACTACGCGGCGTTGCCCTGTTTTAGCGCCAAGGCAGTCTTTCGCACAAATGAAGTATTCTTCTTCTTCTTTTATGCTTCCTCTCAAACACTTGTCTGATTGCAGATGGTTGCCCACGAGATTATGCATGCCTTCGATGTACAAGGCATGGGATTGCTGCTACAACGCTCTGAATCGCCGGATAAAGTAGATATCGTGAGAGAATACACAGACAGGGCACTGTGTTTGCGGAAATCCCATAAATCTGTCGTAAGTAGTTAAAAAGAATCTACGCATCTCCACGAAGTGAATCATGACGAGTGGGCGAAGCACTGGGGATCGTTCTTACCGTAAATTACCCGTGACATTGCCCACTCGCGCATGTGAATGAGTGACAACGCGTGTGTACAGTATATACAATGTGTTTTAGCCGTTGAGCCGCCGCTTCCCGCGACCTCAATACCGGTGTAGCAGCTTGTTGTCGGCGTTGCCGTTTTGCCGCTGCCTCCCGAGCTCTCGCCGCCGGGGTAGCTTGCTGTCTGCGTAGACGTTGAGCCGCCGTATGCCACGGCTCTCGCCGCCGGAGTAGCAGCTTGTTGTCGGCGTTTCCGCTTTGCCTTTCGTGGGCGAGAACGCTTTCACGATCGTTTTCATCTATGGCAGAAACAGGATGTGTGGTTTGGAACGCGCTTATTCTTCATCGTCATCAGCGTCATCGTCATCGCCGGAGAACGGAGAAGCCTAGACCCTGAGGTGCTCCAACTCTTAAAAAACATTTTTACGTGTTTTCAACGGGAACTTACAATATATATATATATATATATATATATATATATATATATATATATATATATATATATATATATATATATATATATATATATATATATATATATATATATATATATATATATATATATTAAAGACATGAAAAATTTAAGGGCTCGTTTTCTTTGTTAGACACAATATTAATGAGAACTAGCAGACAATGATGCCAAGGAAAGTACGGAAGATGCTATTAGTTGAAATTGTAATGTTAATGTGAAGAAAGAAAAGTGGACGAAAAGATAATTTTCCCCTGGCAGGGACCAAACCTGCGACCTTCGAATAACGCGTCCAAGCATCGGACGCGTTATTCGAAGGTCGCAGGTTCGGTCGACATAAGCATACGCAACATACGCGCACGCAACTCAACATACGCATGTGTGTTTCCTAACGTTACTGGAAGACAAAAAAAAAAACAGAATAAAAGCACCGGCTAGTTGTTACTGCCTTGATATTTGTACGCATTTACTCAGAGGTCATTACGTTCTCCCACTATTTTAAGATTAACATTTGTGCAAATTATGTATTCTATAGTGGTGCCCTCATTTTCAGCTGTCCTTAATTCCCATGCAAGAAGCATTGGACGACGCGTTGGACAGCGAGAACCTGGCTGACTTCGTGGGCGACAAGATTGCGTATGATGCCTTTGCTTCCTTGGTCCCAACGTCAAGGGACGAAACACTAGCCGGACTGGACATGTCAGCGGACCAACTGTTCTTCGTCAACAGCTGCGCGAAAGTATGCGCTCAGCACGCCATACCAGGAACACGCTACGCACCTTATCGCTCGCGCTGCATAGTGCCCATGATGAACATGCCGGAGTTCGCCCGTGCCTTTGGCTGTGCAACTGGGACTCCTATGAATCCGCGGACAAAGTGCAGCTTTTGGTAGAAAACAATGTAGCACGCTATGCACCAATTACCGCCCCGTCTCTTATATTTGTTTTATCATATGCTCAAGGCAGAAAAGAAAGCTTCCGTGGATGGTATTTGGAGGCCCGAAACACATAAGGTACATAAATAAAGAACTAGCCAAAGATGAACGCTCTTCTTGGTGTGTGTGTGTGTGTGTGTGTGTGTGTGTGTGTGTGTGTGTGTGTGTGTGTGTGTGTGTGTGTGCGCGTGCGTGCGTGTGTGTGTGTGTGTGTGTGTGTGTGTGTGTGTGTGTGTGTGTGTGTGTGTGTGTGTGTGTGCGTGTGCGTGCGTGCGTGCGTGTGCGTCACAGGTTTCACAAAGCGGTTTCACAAATAGCCACAGGTTTCACAAAGCGATCCCCCTTCGAAGATATTCGATAAGCATAACTCCATGGAATGGGACAGCAGTATTTATACTTGAAGTTAGTAGCAAGACTAGTGCATCGAAGGCGACGATTTTCATAGCTAGGTCAATATAACACAGACAGACAGTAAATCGCAATGTGCCACAGAATAGTTCACGTAACCACCATACCAGGCCCGTAGCCAGAAATTTTTTTCGGGGGGGGGGGGGGGCAACCAGTTGAAAACCTTGAAAACCACCTATTTTCATTATTTCTTCGCGGTACAACACCCCTTCCATCCGAATTTCGGGAGGGGGGGGGAGAGGCTAGCCCCTCGCCCCCCCATGGCTACGGGCCTGCATCGTACGTTAGGGGACAAAACGTTCGTGTAATATACGCATCGTCGGATAATTCCTATCCTCTTTGTTGTGACTCCTCTCTTTGTTTCCACCACCTCGATGGTGGCGTAAACAGAGAAGTCACATATTCGTTATTGCAGATTCAATTCATGGACTAAATGATAAATCTATTTATTTTAAGAAGAGACGGCTGGACTTGGAAAGACAAATCGGTAAACAGCTGGGCCACTGATTGGTGTGGGATCTTTTTAGTCTGAAAAAAATTAGATTTGGTGCATAAACGGCACAATTTATAAAGGGTCCTTGATTTCTGCCCATAGGAGTGGAAGGCGAAGCACCACATTGTTTGTTGCTATCGCAACAGCGTCATCAGTATGTTGGAAAGAGCGGGAAAGTGGCAAGAAAGCTTCCCGTACGTAGGACCTTTCAGCGAATTTCATTGGAGCGCTCTCAAACGTCACAGGGCGAGTTAAATGTGGTCAGGTGACATCCGCGAAGATCCATTTGAGGGATAGGCGTCTTTTTCTAGTGTATAATCTTCTAGGCTGGAAGAGCTTCGGAGTGCGTGCCCCTATCGCTGCCGTTCCTTGCTGCACTGATTTGCTGCACTGATTGCGGGTTGCGGAGCCTTAGTCTCCGCAACCCGCAAGTAAAAAATGTGCAACAATGAGGTTTTGTAAAGTACTCGGAGGGCCCCTTTAACAAACACTTGTATATTCAGGCAAGCTTACCTTCATCCACGTTCAGCTTGACCACTCCAAGTTATTGCTAGGTTGTCTCAATAGATTCAATGAGTAATAAAATTAAAATTCCATATAACACCTCTTATAAAACAGGCACATTGTGAGATTTTTCACGCATCTACGTAAACAATTGTCCTCTACTCCGAATGTATTTGTGAATTTCAGCAAATCCTCTCGCGTAATTAAGAGATCGCCACGTTTACAAGATGGTCTTCCCCTAGAACAGCCGCATGTCATTATCACGTTCTATCATAATTGCGTATCACAGTGGGAGGAGTTCGATTTTGAAGCACTCTGGTGGAAATTTTTCACTCAGATGCATTTTGACATAGGCGGACATAACGGTTAGCGCCGTTGCGATGAAACACAAAGTACCCGCGTATAGGATATGGTGGGGTGGTCCTTCTTTTGCTACGTCCTGGCCACTGCAATGAAACAGAAGCAGCAGCTTCAGTTGAACGAATCGGAGGGCTATCGTGAACGTAAACTACACCAGACATGAAAAAACAAAACAGCGCTGCGCCTTTTACAGCGAAAGCTGTTATGAGATCACAACAAGGGTGCCGTAGTTGTCCGCCGCCGCCGCCGGTGTCCGTAACCGCTATCGCACGAAATAATTAAGAAAAAATGTTTACGATGGAACGGGCTTCGAACCTGGGTCCGCTCCGTGCCAGCCCAGTGTTCTACCACTGAGCCACGCCTGTGCTCGAAAACACGGCGCACAAAAACCCTATACAAGCATTATGTCGGGAAGGAACCGCGTTAACATGCGCAATATAACGTGGCAGAAGAGTGAAACGACAACCAGGCGTCACAGAATGCCATTTGTGTAACCAGGCGTCACACAATATGAATTGCATTACGAGGGGGGTCGTTGAATGCTTCCAACCCATTACAAAGGGCTCAGCCATGATTCTTCGTCGTCATCAGCCACCGCAATCAATTAAATGAGTAGTGGGTACCTTGCAAGCGTACTTGTATTAGTAGCCCCAAGATAGATTGCAACGGGTTTTAGAAATGCTGCTCTCCCAGCTTTCGCTGTGACTGCGCTGCGCGTTCCGCGCAGGCCTGGCGGTTTTCTTGCGTCGTTTTTTTTTTTTTTTTTTTGCGCTGCCATCATCAACATGTTGCATTAGTACACACTCGCCGATAATTCATGCTCGTTTGCAGAATCTGTGTTGTTGCTCATTATAGATGTTTATTCAGGCGCGAACAATTGTCCTACTTATTTTCGACATGTATCATACCGGCTAATAAAAACAGACTCGAACATCAAGACATTGATTACATGAAATTAATTTTTTTCGTGCCTTCTTAGCAACGACGTGCACAACATGCTGCTGAGGTTGGCAAACGTTAATAAGGTGCTATTATTGTTGGGTTATTCCAACAAATTCATTTAATGGAGCCACACATACTAATGTAACCAATGAAACAATTTATCGAAGTAGCTGAAGTATTGAGAGTAGTTCGTCACCTTAAAAACAACAAAACCCCGAAATTATTGGGCGACAAGTATGCAATAATAATGAAGCAGAGGTGGGTAATATCTGATAACGAAAAAGATGACTCTGTGCGTGGTAGATGTTGTTTTCATGTATTAATGAGCTTCTACAGGCACACTGAGCCTTGTTACGAACGCATCAAGGGCTTTATTTTAGTAGTACTGCAGTATTATTTTCAACTCATCCTGCAGTTTAAAGGAGCGGTGACACAAAAAATTGCGCACAATTTGACTGTTCCATCACACTGATGGGAATACAGAGGTGCAATCTGTACAATATCGGCCAGAAAAACAGCCTAAAAAGTATTTTATTTGAGTTTTGAAGTTCGTGAAAGTGCTGAATCGGAAATAGATGCCAGAGAATGCAGGACACTTGAGCTTCGCCTTCAAGAGTAGAACGCGATAGCGTAAACGGGCCTGGTGCGCATCGCCTTCTCAATTTTTAGCCTTGCTTCGGCTGTCGGTGCATACCTCAACCGTGTCGCAGCGAAGCAAGCGTTTATGAGCGTAACAATGGTCGTTTCGAACTATCCTAGAATGCCCACAGCAAGTACATTAGCGGGGAACCCACTCTGCCACAATTCTTCCCTTTTCGAATCGGCGAAAGGCCCACTACGCGTCCGTAAGGCAACAAGCGAACCTACACAGCTGCTTACTTTGTTGATGTTTTCGCTGCTGATGATGATTTAATATGTCGGAGCGCTTTGTAATGAATTGGCCTTTAAAACATCCACTCGTTACGCAATTCACATACTTTTACACCTGGCGCGATTCTATGTTTCTGCCACGCAATATCACATGCGTTAAGGAGACTCCTTCCAGTACATAACATTTGTATAGTGTTGTTTTTTTTTTTTCGAAGTAGATTTAAGCAATGTAAATCACAGCAAATGAATATTGTAACAAGTGGCTGGTTGAGAGTTGGGTGGGTGATCGAAAGAAGGGCAGTTTGATGCTATCGAGGCAGAGAGAATAGCGTGAAGAATGGGGTATCCGTGTAATAGTAGGCCTCCAGTACGGGAGGCACTGGATGCAACTCCAAATGCTGCCGAACACCCACCCTGTTTGCTAACGGGAAGAGGTGTAGGCCGACGTGGCACTTGGTTTTGTAGGGTACTGGCATTTCGATAAGATGGCCTTTCCTTTACATATAGTGGAAGTTAGGGCTAGTTGGTGCAGCAGAGTTACTATCGTGGGTGAAGTGCAACACGGATGAAGAGGACGAAGGCTGACAAACGACGGGCGATTATTTTGACTGAGGTTTATTGCGAAAACACACAAACAATACATATGAAGAAAGACTGATGGTACCGACGGTGACATCTTATCAAAATAAAAAGAACAAAGATTTACATATGCAAAGAATAACACAGACAAATTACAACGAAGATTAAGGGAACAGCGAGAATAGACATGGTAGTATGATCATGCTGGCCACCGTATGCGCAGACCAGTGCCTTCCAAAAACATTACAGTGAAACATCACTTAAACGAACTTCAAGGGACCCGAGGAATAAGTTCGTTAAAGTGAGAGTTCGCTGAACTGAAATAGCTATGTTGCAACTTATCAGGAGCTAAAGAAAACATCAGTTGTTGAAATGATACGTGAACTTTTTCATTTGCAATGCTGCATATTTGAATGTGAATTTCCGCTTATTTAGCATCTTTTGAAAAATGAAGTAATCTTTTACTCCACTCGTGCATTATGAGAGCAGTGGTCATGAATTGAGTTACTCTGTCCAAGCTCTCATAAACCTTCTCCGACAGAACACTTTGCTGGGCAGCGAAGGAGTTCACTGTTCCCAAGTACATTAGTGCCTGTTCAGCTGAAATTATTGGTGCTCCTTTTGCAAGGGTTTATTCATTGTCCACTTCTTCCTCCTGAGGTAGGACGCGCGCAACAATTTGGAAGTCACAAGGGCCAAAGTCCTCAAAACGCAAAGCGCTGTCTGTACCAAGTCTTTCAGGCAAATGCTGGTCAATATGACATGAGAAGCATTACATGGTGTCACAAAATACGTTCCTGGAACTAAAATGCGCTCCGTGATAACTTTGCTAAACTGAAATGCGTTAGCATTGGGTCCAATAGCGCTTTGGCAGGGGATTTAAGAAAAGTTCGTGCAACTTCATAGTTCGTTTAACTGACGTTCGTTCATGTGGTATTTTACTGTATTTCTCTTGTTCTGAGGGTAACGGACGGCTCACTCTCTTCATAGATTCTCCTTTGCTCTCTCCCCAACGAAGCTGCTGCGTGCTGCCTAATATTTTGCAGAAACAGGCATGTTTTCGTCTAATTAAGCGGCTACTTCTACACGAGTGATGAATTTTGAGGCTAATTCAACCACGGATGCAGCCTGCTTGAATGCTGGTATGGCACCAGTTGGCTGTCGAAAAATTCTACTGGAAGGCAAATTTTAAACATTTTACATGTTGGCTGCGCTAACTCCGACATCATTCTTCAATGTTGCGCACGGCTCACACAGTGGTGTGAGCTGTGCACAAAACATTAGACTTGGTGGTAAATGACATCTTCCTTTGCAAGTCGAGGCGTTCGAGAATGCCGTCACTCCCTGATAGTACGGAGTGGATTGATGGAGGCGCGTGCCGAGCGGACTTGTTAAAGTAGAAAAAGACAAACTTCGGAAACACAGACCTTGGCTCAGGGGTAGCCACACCGCGACACCCACGCACTAATAAATGCTTCGGACACAGTTGCGCTCAAAATTAGTCGTCGAATTTCACAATTAAACTTAAAGGTGATTGCGACTGGGATACAAGTGACTGTGTGAACCTACTTGAGTGCTAAACCTGCAAGCTTTATTACATAGGCCAGACAGCGACACAATTCAGATTGCAGTTTAACAATCACAAGGCGCATGTCACTACTCTTCCTAATCTGCCCTTATCTAAGCACATAAATATAGCAGGCCACTGACTTCATCACCTGAGGGTAACCATATTTCAATCTGGTTTTAGATCTCATCACGAACGGGAAGTGCGCGAATCATGCCTCATCTACAAGTTTAAGGCACTATTATCCGGCATTAATGAAAGCGCAAGAGAGCTGACGTTCCTGTCCCGCTTAAGAGTTGAGCAACTAGATCACCATGTCACAGACAATGCTAAATTCCACATGTCAAGTGTTTGCCGCTTTCACCAGTTGTCACCCTGTTCCCGATGTTTTTAATATATTCAATGCTCATCAGTGCCGTGTATCACAGTTTTACTTAGGCGTTGTTTTAGTCCATATTTCATTATTACCATTGCCAAACATTTCACTTAAGTTTTCTTTAGATTGCAGTTCTCGTTGCTTTGCATCTGTTTCTTGTTAATTGTTTTAGTGCATATATATATATATATATATATATATATATATATATATATATATATATATATATATATATATATATATATATATATATATATATATATATATATCTTACAGCACTCGCGCAAGTGCCCTTTTAAACATTGTGTTTGATGCTTACACCTGTTTCTGGTTTGTTCTTTTAGCGCATTGCTGTTGAATGTGATCGCTGTGCATAATCACCCTTATTTGGCGATTTGTACAGCGATGCATCAAAATTGGATTACATCACTGCGCATACTTCGTCGCACATCATGATTATTGTCACGTAGTCATGTTAGTATCCCATCGCACCGTTCCCCATGTTCAGTTGTCTGATAAATGTGTGATATGAGAAACTGGTTAGGCAAGTGTTTTCGGGGCCCCCCTATGTATATAAGTAACACATTTCACGTATTCATTCTATTCCCTGACGAAGGCCCGACTCCGGTCGAAACGTTCGAATAAAAGTTTTCGTACGTTGTTGTCCGTTTAATCCAATTTTTATTCCCTGGAGTCACTGAAGATAATTACCTTTTATGTCATACAGAAGTTACAGCACTCGCGCGCTTCTGAAAAAGTGAGCGCCCTTTTAAATAATGTGTAATAGCGCGGGCACATTGCTCCTCTACATATAACTTATAGAATAGACCGGCTGAGGATGTTGCTAAGCTGACGCGGTCTTAGTGAGAAACTTCTGCGACGAGAGTTTGGGCTGTACAAGCAGAGTACCGTTGTTCGCTCTCGAGGCTAGGCTCTCCGGAAGCCTTGAAAAAACTTGAGGCTGACAACGCGAGTTAAAGTAGGTATGATTATATGCTTTTTGTCATTTCGTAGTAAATAATAGAAAAGAAAGTTCAGCAGGAGTTCTTGTCTCGACACATTGGCGAAAGGGTCTTTTTTTTACGCCGACAACCTTATATTATACATTCTCAAGGATTTCAGTGGCAAAAGCGAATCGTGGCGGTGTGCGTGAAAACTACCAGACTCTCCAGCCAGTGACAATAAATATTCGTAACATCAGGAGCCTTCCGAGTCCCCTGATAGGATAAAAAGGCAAGTGTTCTTGCGTAACAAGCCTCTTCTGCGCGCGCAAATTAGGAAAGCGGCATTTTTAAGTCGCTCTCCCGCATACTGGAAGCGTCAGATTTTCTAATCTCCTCGACATCCATTTCACAGAACAAAACAAATAATAAAACCATGGCGTTTTTAATGAAATTATATATGCATACAAAAGCCACATGAGCATAATTCATAAAAGCATTACTACAGTGCGAGCAGTTAATAACTAACCGGAGTACGTTGCATGAACTGTCTTTCAAGTAGACGCGTTAGGTTTATAGATAATAGCGATGGGTTAACTTGAGCATTCCTTTGTACAAGTGCAAATGCATCACTCGCAAACGAATCTACTAGAACACAATTCAGTTGAGCTAGAGAACAGTTTTCATCGCATCTTCCATAAAAACATTATTCTATTCGTCGTAAAAGGAAAAAATTCAATAAAGCGACATGGGGGATAGAATTAAAAGCACTAGGCCATGTAAGTTCTTTACGACCAAAAGGAACACTTATTTTGTGGATTCATGGGTGTTCCTGCCGCGCACCCAAATGCACTGGAGAACTCGGGCATGTTCATAAGGGGCACTATGCAACGTGAGCGACCTGGTGCGTAGCCTTTCGCTGATCCGGTGGTTTCTGTGCACCATTTCACGCAGTGGTTGACGAAGAAGAGGCGATCTGTTGACATGTTGAAGCCGGCTAATGTTACGTCCTTGTATTTTTGAGGCAACAAAGAGTAGGCCGCATAGGCTATCTTGGTACCCACAAGGTCACACAGATTCTCCGAGTCCAGCGTCACATCCAGCACCTCCTTCTGTCTGCTTAAGGATAGCTGTGAAAAAGAAAGTTGGCGCTGTGGATTAAATTATACAAGGAAATAGTGATTTAAGTACAGCTAGTGTTCGTATCTGATAGGGCAGTTTAGCTAACTTGGAGGAAAACCGAGGCAATTACTCTTTGGTTACCGTTGTTGCCATTTCTTTGTTTTATGTGTATCGCGCAGCAGTATTGGGAAACTTGAAAACGACAATTGCCCACATATGCGTTGCCTTATTTTCAGCGATAATGGTCTCAGACTAGCGTTAAAGACGTCATTGAGCAGATCCTAATCCGCTGCTTCTTTATTCAGCTTTCGGGCATCGTATCATAGGAACAAAAGCCGACACAACTCCATTGCCACTGTTTGCTTGTAAGTACACAAGCCTTTTTCTGACCTCGCGCATACTTTACGATAAATGCGTTGGGCATTTCATTGACAGGATAACGACGTACTTATGTGACAATGGGAAAATTTTCCCTTGCAAACTTCTCCTTGCTTTTACTTGCGCAAATGTAAGCGCTGCGCTGTACAGAACTCAAACAGAAAACTGTCGAATTCGAAGCCCTCAAGTAATTTCTAGGTCCTTACGTGGAAAGCAGCAGTCCTGGCTTTACCAATAATACGTCAATTTCAAGAGTATTTGTAGACGTTTAATTGTACTCTAGTAATTATGATATCAATATGAAGAAAAAATGTGGACGAATAGACATCTTGTCACCGGTAGGGACCGAACTTGCAACCTTCCGGTAATGAGTCCAATGTTCTATCGAGCTACAACGGCGCTCATCGGACGCCTCATCCGAAGGTTGCAAGTTCAGTTCTTGCCGGCGGCGGCCTATCCTTTTTCCCACTTTATTATTCCGCATATATATATATATATATATATATATATATATATATATATATATATATATATATATATATATATATATATATATATATATATATATATATATATATATATATATATATATATATTGTATCACTACAAACAACGTCCCCTCCGCCTTCTTTGTCTTCAGAGTCTCTCGGTTTTCAGTTAGGTTGTGGTTGTGTATAACAAAGAAAAAAATGAGCACCTAGATTTATTTTTTGTTTCGTTCGCCCAGATAATAAATATCTCTACGCGGCCATGGGCTCTTCAAAGCAAGCATTTTTCAATACTTTGTTTTTACCCGGCCGCCTACGTCCTGTTATCAAATTGCTCTTTAATCATAAATTCTATAATGACTACTATAACTAATATTTCTAGTCATCGCAGGAAGTCTGCCACCACAGAAAAATCCATTCCCAAGGCAACGAGAAAAATTTTCAGTTTCCTGATGTTCTGACACATTT
>JALIZH010024277.1:0-53670 GCA_030522465.1 Rhipicephalus appendiculatus
TTATTATAAAACTATATGGGCACTTTGACGCATCATTCTTCTGCATGCTGATGCCCGTTATGTTTGATGTGCATCAGTATACATCGGTATCGTTAAAATCTAGATTGCTTTGTCACATTAAGATGTGCCAGCTTAATTTGTAAGCTGAATGTTCTACTGCATAAAATTAGCTTCTCGTTTAATAAGAAACTGACGGCCTTTTCAAGAGAAAAGATCATTAATAAGTACCATGCACTTTATTCTATATTTCAGCATCAACTTGATGACCTGTATGCAAGCTCTGGTGCTCATTGCAAAGCACAGGTCGGAGTTCATGTCAAGAGTCATTCAAGCACTGGAATCACTTCACGGTGAGTGCTGTGTGCATGATAAAATCATGTTGGCCCATCCTTTTAGATGCAGTGCCTAGTAGTATTTAGTCTATGTCATCATAAGCACAGGGAGGGGCTGCCCCCCCTGACCTTGTCTTTGCACTGTGTCCTGATCTAATTGGCAGAGGGCCGGGTAGAGCAGGGGTGGTGCTGCGGTAAAACCTGCACCCCCCTCCTAATGTAAAGGCCAGCGCGCACATGTGTATGTCACATGCAGTGGCATAGCTTTCCATTTTCCCTCTAAGGGCAGAGGGGTGGAAGTCAGAGTAACTTTGTGCCTAAAATAAATTAGTCATCGTGTTTTCCAAAATCCAGAACTTTACCTATGCAAAGTTCATTTCAGCAGTGTACATGT
Organism: Rhipicephalus appendiculatus; assembly: GCA_030522465.1. NCBI lineage: Eukaryota > Metazoa > Arthropoda > Arachnida > Ixodida > Ixodidae > Rhipicephalus > Rhipicephalus appendiculatus. Next base: position 727 of record JALIZH010024277.1, read on the forward strand.
ATGTAAGCAAACGTCAGCTGGTAATTTGAGCTGCCATGGTTTGCAGTCTTAGGACTTCCCTGCCCACATTTGCAACTGATGCCTCTGTAAAACGTTCTGGCAGGCTAGTCGGTTCATTTCTGTTAGACGTTCCGTAAACTGTGCGAAATGACCAGGACACGAGTAAGAAAACACAGAGAACACCACGAACGCAGCGCTCGTGGTGTTCTCTGTGTTTTCTTGCTCGTGTCTGGGTCATTTCGCGCAGTTAAAGAGTATCTGATGCCCCTGGTCATAAGGATTGCTAATACAATATAACTTCACTGCTGCATGTATTGACATGCAGTAAAAAAACGCCTCTCATACATTGGCCTTATCAATAACCCTATAGTTGCTGCTATAAATCCGAGCTGGGCCCCTTGCAACCCTATTGTCTCAGGCTAAACTGGTTTGGGCAGTTACATAATGAAGTGGTTCCACTAAATTGACAGACTAGCACACTCTGGTAAATGCAGGCAGAGGTTAACATAGAAAAATCATGATATTGAAGCTACCAGCGTTCAGTTTGAATGTACTGGGGTGCTTTTTGAAGCCCAGAAAACATTTGTTTTTGTTGTCGCACAGCCCGACCTATGCATGCTCTTCTTCTGGTGACACCTAATTTGCTGACATGTCTATTTACGGACTTTCAGCTAACCTGCCACCGACTTTGGCCAAGTCCCAAGTGAGCAGCGTGCGGAAGCATCTCAAGGTAATGAGGGAACACTCCCACTCTTCAATTCACATTGAACGTCCTGTTGTTTCTTTCATAATGTTGCATTAAACATTCAACAAAGATGCGGCAAAGTATGGCAGGTTCGTTCTCGTGCTTCCTTAAGTTGTCTTCGAGACTGCGAATAGTGCCTGGCCGTTGTTAACATTTTATTGTTGTGGTAATGATGCGCCTTCAGCATTGAGTCAAATAAAACTATTGCAGAGGCTAATCTTGAGTATGTGTTTTTTTATTTCCAGCTTCAGTTACTAATCCTCATGAAGCACCCTGCCGCTGTTGACTATCACGGCCAAATTAGCACACTTCTAACCGACCTTGGAGCAACACCTCAGGAGGTACAGTAACCGATTTTTGATGTTCTATGAAGGTTTTTTTACGAACATGTCAAATTAAATAAAGAACAGATTGCCACAGTTTCATGGCAGCTCTCAGTGCAAGAGATGACTGCATTCTCCGTAAAATTTTGGTCCATTCGTTTTGACTAGGCATGGGCGAATATTCGAGCACTTTAAATATTCTAATGAATATTACAGTATATTAGAAATTTCAAAGTATTCGAAATGAACGATCAGCCGCTTATTTGACCGCATTCAAACCCCTGTAAAGATGGTTTCACAGGAGCGTGTGAATGCTATGCTGTGAGACCACCTATTCTGGAGAATTGCGCATGGCCTTGAAGCCACAGGTTAAGGCTAAATGCACATATCACTTTCACTTTGATGAATTATTTTTAAGTTTAAAATCTTGTTATATGGTCTTATATACGCTAAGTATAGTAAATTTTAAAACGAAACGTATTTTTCTGCTTATAGCTTGTACCCTATTATACAAATCTTGCTATGATTGAAAATTGCTTCCAGTTCACTTCAGACCAGAAGAGTGACATTCGCTTATGCCTTCTTCCAATTCGTAAAAATATTTTGCAAGTTAGTTGGGTCATGACAAACATGCTCAATTTTCTTTATAATATGTGATATATCTCCTTCAGAGGCAGTGTGTACATTTGTACAGATCAACTACAGAGGCGCGTCACTCATCGCATGTTTCTTGAAACGCAGTGTGCACACCCGTACACGCTTCCTGAATGGACAACTAGTACTCATTTAACTTCATTGTGCTGCATATTGCTGGAGAGGATCACTTTGCTGGAGACGCTACCATGTTCGAAAATCGTTCGATGTGGCACATTCCAGGACCAACGTCAAGAGCATTATTTATTTATTTTTTTCCTCAAAATGAACACAACCAGAAAACAAGCTGGGCATGCATTTTGAGCCTAATTATTTTATTTTTATGCAAGAATTGAACCTTACTGATGGAATAATAATTAGATAGGTATTTAATTACATGCTAATTACCATTCATTACTGAAACTCATACAAAAAAACATACTACCTCATTTTCTTTCCTGGGATGTAACATCGAGTGCCTTGGAATTATGTTGCGTGAATTTGACGCATTTTCAGAAGTCCGTCGTAATTCGCATCTGAAGGTGATATACCATTCAAACTACCGTATATACTCGCGTAATGAACGCACTTTTTTTCCCGAAAAATTGAAGCAAAGTTGGGGGTGCGTTTATTATGCGGGGTAAATTTTACGAAAACTTTTTTCGGGATGAGCAAAAAATGCGGTAATGCAAAAAAAAAAAAAAAAAAAGAAAAGCTGGGTAGCTTAACCTTTCGCAATTAACGTACGCGCACACTATTTGGAAACAGCTTCTTTATTGCACTTCACTCATCTTCGGTGGTTGACGGCGCTATCTTCTGCAAGCTGTGCCCGCGCACTCCATAAAAGCGTTTCGCGGCTTTCTTTTCTCGCGATCTTTCGTTTAATCGCGACAGTGGTATCTGCTGTGATCTCGAGAGGCGGCCAGAAGCGTACGCTACGACGCACCGATGCACTTTGCAACGTGGCAAACTCGCGCGACGACGACGTTGACATTGCAGCAAGCTACCACCGAAGCATCAAAACAAACCGTCGCTAACAAGCTTAACGACAAAATACGGCCGCTGCCTCGCTCTCTGCGTGAGATGTGACTGTAAAAAGGTAGCTTACATCTTGCGTTCCTTGAAGTACGCGCGGAAGAGCAAATTGCAATCGAAGCGAGGATCAGGGGTGCCACCATGTAAAGCTGTATTCACACGACGGACGTGATCGCGGACGAATCAGCCATGTGACATGTGATGCGATTCGGACAATTCGGATCCCTCCGCAGCCAGCATTCACACGACAGGGGAGAATTCACGCTAGAAGTGAGGATTTGCTCCCCGAGGATCCCAACTGTGATTTGGGCCTCCGTCGTTCGTCGTTTCACGAATCGCTCCGCGCGGACTGAAGCGGGGACGCGGGAACGGCTGACGTAGTACGCAATCCGCAGGCTCGAATCGCGATTTCGTCCGTCGTGCACGCACTTTTCTTGCAAGCGAGTTTTTCTGGTTTTCCAGAAAACTGCGACATGCCTGCGACGGCGACGGATGGCCCTTCGCGACAGAAAATCCTGTCGCCTCGCTCGAAAATCGCGTGCATGTGGTTAGGCCTCAAAGTTTCGTATTTGCAGGAAGCGACCGTTGGTTGGCGCGGGCAGTTTTGTGACCTTCGCTCGCTGTGTGCTTGTGAGCAGCGATGTCTCTACACTCGCACCGCTAGAGAATCTCGCTGTGGCGCACGGATAATTCAAAAAGACAGGCGACGTGCCGCGCACATATAGAAAGAAAAACAAGGAACTGCGCGCGGCAGCTGGCGAAACGGAGGGACGGGGGGGTGCGGGCCGAGGGGAGGTCAGGGAGGTCGGCGTAATAAAAAACGGAAAAGATCAATGGGCAAGGAGGCGCCACTTTTCGGTTCGCGGGGCTGCAGCGGTTGAATGTAGGGGGTGCGTTTATTACGCGGGAGAAAAAAAAAATCAAAATTTTGACGACTGAAGTTGGGGGGTGCGTTTATTATGCGAGTGCGTTCATTACGCGAGTAAATACGGTATTTGATTAGAATTTATTTCACTATATCACTATTCGCTTTGAGCCCAGCCTCAAATTTGCTATTCGCCCATCGTTGGTTCTGACTTGATGGCCGCCACTTGGGAAGCCATTCATTTACACTGCTTGGTGATTTCGTGCTGTTTCAGATCTCAAAGAGCATGCCCAAGCCGGACGAGATCAAAAAGCGAGCACGCCTCATAGAGGAAGGCGTAACAGCTGCACCCGGGAGTGCCTCAGCGCCACCCAGTGTCAAGCGAATAAAACTTGAGGTGAGCATTGTCATTACTTTTTGACAAAGCTGTTAAGGGCAGTTTCACAGCCACTGTTATAATGTGCAGGCCTGCAGGTTGTGGCAACCTTGGTGTTGCCACAACCTGCAGCTACAGTCCTGGATTTCTGCTTTGAAACACAACTAAATTGAAATGCCTCTGCACCACTGTTCATTATTATTTCTATTATTATTTTTAACGCTGCAAGCCCATCTGCATGCCCTGTGCATGTGTAACAGGCTTTGTTTGCTAGAATAGCACGGAGCCTTTCAAATTGGTCAGCAATGGTAAGATTTCAAGATCAGAATTTATTCGAACTGAAATAATTACATTGGATACGGTTTTACTGAGAATCAATTGTACCACAATACTCTGCAATGTTTAAAAAACTTTTAAAAGCTTTCTTTTTGTTCTTGTTCTTCTCTTTTTTTTTTTCTTTATGTGTTAGTGAGGGCCTAGAAGGATGGATGAATTTAATTAAACTGTGCGAAGCCACGCCAGCTAAGTTGTGCTTGTTGACATCACATAAAGTAGCAAACGGTAGCATTTATGGTCTCGAAATATCCCGAGCCTGGCTTAAAGGAAAGAAGTGGAAATATTAAGGGCTCGGTTTTCTCTGTTAGACACTATATGCCTGTGGCAAGTTATCTTTTCGTCCGCTTTTCTTTCTTCACATTTACATCACACTTACTGCTAATAACATACCCTATACTTTCCCTGGCATTATTATCATTCAGTTTGTATTAATACCGAGCCTGGCTTGTTATTAAAAAAAAAAAAAAAAGTGGTGTATTTTCCCAATCGAGTAGCACAACTTTTCTCCTCTCATTAAAGGCGGAAGAAGAGGAGGAAGAGAAAGAGGAGGAGGACACCTCGCCGATATCGAAGTCAGCCACCAACACGGCCATCGACATCACGGCCGAAGATCTGGTGCCACGGTTGACGACCGTGAATGTCACTGACGTTGTCCTTGTCAGCATGGTGAGTGTTTGCCCTCTGGCCCCCCTAGCAAGGAGGTCTATTTTATTTTATTTATTTGTTTTCTTTTTGCTTTTTTTTCGATCACACGAGCCTTCGTTGTGTGTGCGATGTGTGATAATAGGGGTAGAGTTAACGGTCATGGTGCTTGATGTTTTGTCAGTGGCAACCATACTGTGGAGAACACCAACACAACCACTGTGTAAGGGGACATCAGAGCGTGTGGTGATCCCTCAGCACCACCACCGGTTAGTATCTGCAGTGTGTGCTGTGAGTGGTGCTCTTTCATCGTCCGTAACCAACTGCTGCTGCACTTTGAGTCGTTGCGAAGTGGACCGTTCTCATGTCGAAAGATCACCGCACAACTGCTTAATGCTCCTGTGTGAAGCTCGTTGCAGCGACCATCTGGCACTGGTACCGACCGATCGCCATGCGCCCTGATGTTCCCTTTAACAATGGACCGCTGTGTGCATTATGGAACTTGCGCGAGCACCAGTGATAACATTGGAGCGTACAATGATACTGTATAAAAGTCGATGCATTTCGTCGGCCATCAGATTGTCAATTACCAACGACCGCACTCGCTGCTATCATTGTACTCTGAGTGTTACTCACGTTGTACTTTGGGTGTTCCTTTTGCTGGGCACAGGTTAGCCCGATAAATAACACCATTTAGCAATTTCACTGCTTGCTTCTTCACCACCACAACAATGTAACAATATCTTATTCGCTTTCTTTTTCTGTTGTTGAATTGAATAAATCGTTACTGCTCGTTTAGTTGGTGTATTGATTGATCGGCTGACGTGATGTTCCTTTTCTGTTTCCGTTAGCTCTCGTTACCGGAGGTAATGCCGGCGCACTTCCAAGCGTCCTACACTCCCATCGCTGTGGCCGGCACAGAGACCCAGATCAAGCATCTGGCGAGGCTCATCTCGACCCAGATGACAGCCTTGGGATTGGGCAAGGGAGTAGAAGAGATGATTGCGAAAGCCAAGGTGAGAATACTGGCAAAACTTTGCCTACCTGCGAAGAAGCGCAATACCGAGCAGCGAATTCCATTCAGTGACAAGTTTTTCAATTAACTACACTCAAACCTCTTTATAAAGAAGTTGCATCTTACACGAAAACAAGTTCGTTATATCCAAAAATTCATTATAAAGGTATATTCCTAACACTATACCTGTTGCAAGAGTATTCTTCATTTGCTTCGTTATAGCCGATATTTCGTTATATCTGGGTTCGTTATATCGAGGTTTGAGTGTAGATGGGGGGGCCGGCAACCTTTTGAGGCGGAGGGCCGAATTGCATGAAGCCAACACTGCAGGGGCCACACGGGAAATCAGAAAGGAAGGGGGGGGGGGTCGGGGGGTGCTTTGCAGGCAAAGAGAAAAAAAAGAAAATTTTGTGAATTGACAATAATTATGTATAAAACTGGAATAGAAATCATTTTTATATTCAGGACACATGTAGCAAGACAGACAGACACAGAACTTTATTTGGGCCCTTAGAAACGCTACTCTTTTAGAGCACGCACAAGGTTGCAATTTATAAACATAGGTTACGAGCAAAAAAGCCTTTCAATGCGACTTTTGGTGCTGAACATTCTTAGCTAACTCGCAAATATCTACATTAGGGTTGTTCACCAACTGACGCATATTGTTGTGGAGGTGTGCGTCAGTTACACAGGGGAGGAGAGGGGGGAGGGTATGATGTCCTGCCGGGGGCCACATAACACTGCCCCGTGGGCCGCAGGTGGCCGACCCCTGAACTTGATCATCAACATCATGCAGAAATGATGAGGACATCATCTGAAATGCATTTCTACAGAGTAACGCCAGATCTCATCTGCAGACATTTGGGTAGCAGGAGTCTTTCTGGTGGGGCATTGCACCTACTTTTCTCCCTGAAAGCAATCTAAAATCAGCCACAGCCTTAGGAGGAACTTGAGTTTGGCACACAGCTGTCGGTGTTCCACCCAAAAGGAACACCCACCACGGTGGTCTAGTGGTTATGGTGCTTGACTGCTGACCCGTGGGTCGCGGGATTGAATCCTGTCTGCAGTGGCCACATTTCAATGGGGGCAAAATTCTTGAGGCCCGCGATTGAGGTGCATGTTAGATTCATGTGCATTAAAAAAACCCCAGTTTTCAAAATTTCCAGAGCCCTTTACTACGGTGTCTCTCACAATTGTATTGTGGTTTTGTGACATAAAACCCCAACAATTATTATTATTATTACCCAAGTAGAGCTTGCATGGATGCTCCAGCCAACAACGTTTGCCTATTTCCATGTGTAAAACACTTTTGCTTGTTTTAGATAGCTGATTGTGCAATACAGATACAGTTGAACCTCGTTAATCTGAAGCGAATAAATTGAACTGGTATGAGTCCTGAAAAAGTGACCTGTATTCAAATGGCGAAGAACTCTCCTTAATCCGCACCTGAAACGTGCACCACGGTTAATTCAAACAAAAGTTGCCCATCCGCACAGATCACTTTTTGTGCACTGTGGACTCAACGTGGTATAGCTCTCTAACAGATGTGAAAGGCAGCCATACCACAGTTCTGTGGACAGAGCTTAATTTTTTCTTATACAGTCGCCGACCGTTTATTCGGACGCCGATAATTCGGACATGCCCGTTTATTCGGACACCCTCGCGGCACCGCCACTTGTCCCATTGAAGTAATGTAAACTCACGACCGAAAATTCGGACGCCCCACGGTGCGGCGTTCGATATTTCGGACTCCGGCTGGCTGATCGAGAGCGGCGTCGAGCTCCATGACCAGCTGTCCGCGATGTTTACACACGTGTTTACAATATCTTCGCTAGGTTGCCAGCACTGAAAGGTTGCACTGTGTATGGCTGGACATAATGCCAGTGTAAAAGTGCAGAAATTACAATTGCCGATCTCGAAGGCTATGCGTTTTGGCGACTCGTAATGGGCGTTTTCGACTTCGGCCAGCCGAGTATCCATTGAACAGCTGCCACAGCCAAACAGCAAGCCAAGCCAAGCCACGCTCGGAGTCTGCAAGGGCGCTATTTTGTAAGCGTTCTAGCATAGAACGGGGAGGAGGATAGAACAAAAAGAGGAGGGAAGCAAACAGCCAATAGGCGAGCTGGGGAGTTCAGGAATGTATGCAGTGCATAAAGAAATGTATAATTAATATAACTGAACATCAATATTCAGAGGCATTGTTTTTCGCAGCTTGAAGTTGAAGAGCTCGGTGACTTTGACAATTAACTTCTGTTAAGGTCTTGACGTAGCGCCAGGTGGTATCGCAGTGGCGCTGGCCCCCACGCTGTTTAAACCAATGCTTCTAGTATTAGCAGTATTAGTGTACTTGTAAAATTCAAACGGCGCGACAATTCGAACCGTTACCCAGTTGTCGAAATAGCGCAGCAATCGAGAAGAGGTCCGCGCTTTCCCGACAACCAAAGGGCGTTTCTGCTCTCATTTATGGAGCGGCATCCCCAGTTAGCCTTACGTGCTAGCGAGCTCACCCACGAGTACACAGCAGCGGACAGGCGTCAGCTGTGAGGCGGTAGAGAGATGTGCGAGAAACCCACTCCTCCGGCCCCACCGCTTACGTTTCGATCCAAGCCGAGTTGTCCGCGGAGACTGTTTTGTAGCCATACCATCGATAGAACGACGCCCGAGCCCGTTATAACAACCTCCTCTCCGTTCTAAGCACATTTTGTGGCTATTCGCACGTCCTGACCGTCGGAATAGCCTCATAGCCTCGACCAATCGCGCATGTCTTTCCCTCCTCTTTTTGTTCTATCCTCCTCCCCGTTCGATGCTAGAACGCTTACAAAATAGCGCCCTGTGACGTTCAAAATGGCCGCGCGTACGAATTGGACCAAGGAAGGACGGAATCACGAGCTCTGCAGCACCAACTAGCCTGATGTCGTTCCGCTTTTGGCATTTCAAAGTTTGCTTGTCAGTTGTTTCGTGGCAAGGCCTAATCTACTGAAATGGCTGCGACAGCTACGACGCCACCCATTCCATCCGCGCGGTCGGTACTAACGAAGAAACGCGGCAACCACAAGACATTTGGGATGGCGAAAAAGGTCACAATTATTCGCCAATTCGAAGGCGGCCGACCTCAATATGATGTTATTTGGGTGCTTTCGCCGACTTGGGCGATGATGAGATCGTCTGTCGGGTCCCCGAATCAGCGTAACAGTGACTCCGTGACTCCGATGAAGCGCAGGCCGTGGCAGCGCTACAACCTGCGGTTATGGCCAAACACTGGCTGAAATACAGCTCGACTAGGTCTTCTGTGATTGTGCTTGTGTGCAGACGTGCATTGACAAGCTTTTCCGGCCACTGGGCCAATAAAGGTGCTTTTTTTCTGGTGCATCCTTTTATTCGGACTCTCGATTATTCGGACTTTTCGGCGGTTCCCGCCGAGTCCGAATAAACGGTCGGCAACTGTAATACATTGTTATTCTAGTGTATGTTACAGTGTTGCTTTGTTGTTGTGACTTTCCTTTTCTTATTTTTTCATTGCGCTTTGTAGGAGCAGCAGCAGCAGGAGGAGGAGGCCATGCAAACAGACGAAGCAGCTCAGCCAAAGCAAACTATTCAGACTCTTCTAGGTAGACCACATTTGATTGAGATATTGCTAAGACCACTTAGAAATGCAGTACAGTTTCTCAACGCTCTCTTTTTCACCTTGCCATCTTTCTAGGTGGAACCACAGCGGACGCCAAAAGAAGGAAGCCAAGAGCACCATTCTCGTTCCCACAGGCTTTGAGGTAGTTCCCCTTCACCATTTAATTCACGGCATGTAACCCTGTCTTGAAAAAATCTCCAGAATATTTTTTCACTTATCGTTTTAAATGTGAGAGCATTTATTTGGTTACTCCTGCCCATTTTGGCCTACCTTGCCGTCCGGCCCTCAATACCATGACTCAAGACCGTGACTAAATACCGTGACGTCTTTCTGTCTGACCTCAAAAGTGTCAATGCATGAAAAGAGTTGAGAAAATCTGTACCCTATAAAGAATTAAACCTGGGCCAGCAATGTAACAATCAATGTATGAATGAATGAATCCATCAATCAATCAATCAATCAATTTTTATTGTTTGTGGTACATACAAAGACAGGTTATTTTTATACAGGCAGGACCCCAGAACCCTCTCAAGGGTTGTGGCAGCGGCTCTTTTTTTTTTAAAATGCGAATGCATTTCTTAGCCGGGCTATGTCAGGCGGCGTTGTCCCGCGTTGTCCGCGGAGGAGGAGGATAGGTTGAGGAGGTGTCCGCGCGCCGGCAGGTGTTATCTCTCCGCTCTCACTCCCTCTCCCATAGGCAACAGCTGCGGGCGCGCGCGCTTATCCTCGCCCCTAGCAAACGGAGCATGTGGTGCGAGAGAGTGTAGGAGAGGGTAGGTGCAGTGCTTCGCCACTCCTCCTCTCGCCGTTCGCTCTCTCTCCTCCCTGCGCCCCCACTCTCCCGTCCGCTCTCGCCTCACTCTCGACCGTTCGCTGGCTGGGCGCCTCTCAAGGCGATGAAGTCGGTGTCGGCGCATTCGCATTTCCTCACGATTCCCTTCGGGGAAGTGGGGGGCATTTTTTTAATAGAAGTGGTTACAATTGAACTTTGCACAAAGCAAGGAAATACTACAAATGTTACAGGAGCTTTGTTTGAGATACTTCAAAAAACTTTTTTTTTTTCATTCATTTGGTTATTGCGGGTACTTTTGAAAGCTGTGTATATGAACACGAACAAGCTGCTTATATAAATGAATAAGCGAGCACCTACCCTCAGTTCCTTGCCAGAAGTCAAAAACATGCAGTGCTTATGTCTAGTAATAAAGCAGCACAGCTTAACAGACACCCTGTCACACTTCGTTCAGTTCAGCTACAATCTTGGCTGAATGCAGTACGGTTGAACCCCTTTATAAGAGGCATGCTCCGGGCAGCAATTATTGCCTTTTATATGAGGTGTCTGTTATAAGCAGGGTATCACGTATGCATTTTCTTATCAACCCGCATTTTACTGTCGGCACACTGGTGTCTCTTATACCCATTTGTCTGTTATATCAGTGCCTCTTATAAAGGGGTTAGACTGTATGTGAATGGCTCTCGATTAAACTCAATCATTGTATGAGGTGGATTCTGACGGAATTTTGTTTTCTCTCTCTTTCGTTTCGATTTTCGCAGCCTAAAAGCCGGAGACTCCGGCAGCTCAACTTGTCGGACATCACGAGGCCCCTTTCCGATGAAGAAATGACGCAGATGCTCGTCTGTACAGTTCGGAGGATTCTCGATGCTGGCCGTGAATCGAGTATGGGTTGCCTTTACTAATCACTATGTCTCACTCATTACTCATTACTTATTCAGGGGTGTGTGAAATTCAAAATTTTGGATAAAGATACAATATTTTCCTTACTCAGAGCGTATTCAGTTTAAAAAATGCACATTTGGATGTTTTTGAATATTCAGTAGTAGCTGAATATTCTGTTAGAGGTAAATACAGTGAAACCTCAGTGATGCGAATCTCGCGAGGTCACCAAAAATGTTCGTATTTGAAATTCGTATCGCCATAAAACATGGAAAGTTAGGATCCAACAAAAGAAAATTAGCATACATTTTTATTTATTGCTTCTCAAGGCAGCAGCAATGTAATGAACAGTTCTGAATGATCGTCAGAAAAGATTTTAGACGTCAGCAATCATACTTGTACTCATAAATAAATTCAAAGACAGTTTTTTACCTTATTCTTATTCGGTTCGTATTAGAAAATTCCAGTAATTTGCACACCCCTACTTAAATTGTGTTTTTTTCACATGTCGCGTTCGTTAATTGTGCTGTTTTTTTTTTTATTCCTGTTACAGGGGCACTCAACACCAGTATATCACCGGTAGGTTTTCTTCCTTTCTTCCCCTTTCATACCTGCTTTGGTTTCACTGAGTATGCCTGGCGCTAATTAAATGTTGTTACATTAGCCTCCGTCTCACACATGTTCATGTTTTGCGAGGCTTTGTTTCTGGACATGATCGTCTGACATAGCAATTACTATTATAAAGCCATTTTCTAAGTAGGCTTCAAAGTACCTGTGCAAGTCTTCCGTTAAAAATATACTAAATTCTCTTTGGCGTCACAGGACAATTTCTAAAATGTTTGCATGTCTTTAGCAAATTAAACAAAAATTACTGCATTGCCAAGGAGGTGGTTGATAGGACAGTACATCAGCATACCTTTACCCAAATTAGCAGTTGAGCTTTCATAACTTCTCATGCCCACACTTTAGGAATTACTAGCCTCATCGGCAACTATTTGCTGTCTGCAATTCCCAAGTTTTCTGGTCAGTCTAGTGGTGTGCTTAGTATAGTACTAGCTGTGATGGCTATTAACTTTGAGATAAGTGCTGTTGCAGCTTTGCTAAACTAGTGCAATAGCTTACACTGTCTTGTTCTTTTCTCATGCCATTAGCAGCTCTCTTCAGCACCTTTGTCTTTTGAAATTGATATTCACGAGTGTGGTTGGTAACTTTCTCCTTCTCATTGCTTTAGGTCCAAGTTAAGATTCTCGCTGGATTGGCGACCCAATTTGGAGGAGAAATTAGCGCAAGTATGTGTTCCTTTTTCGTGCGCGTATGTGTGTGCGTGAGTGCATGTGTAAACTTTAAGCTATACAGGCTTGCTTGAGCATTTGAATCATTGTAATGCTCCCCACAGTGGTATTTGATATTGCAATGATTGTCCAGGAGCTCAGACTTGGACAAAGAAGAGCTCACACTTGATCAGAGTAAGCATCCACACACCAAATGCAGACCCGCTTGACAAAGCTGTCGAGAGCTGGAAGTGGAAACTTGTCAGGATTTCTAACATTGTAACTAAGTACAGGACCAACTGCGTGTGCCGGCCTTTGAAGGCGCCATGCAGATATTGAAAATTTCATCAGTCGCATGACCGGAACTGCACCATATCTCTGTTGCTATCCCAGGCCAAAGTGCCTCCAAGCACTTTGTGCTGGAGCATGGTGTTCTGGAAGGACCAGCCTTGTGTGTCTTAATGATCAGTTTAGACTGATCAGATGCAAAGTGCTCTAAAGCATTAAAATGCTACCAGCCAGATGTATCGCAGTTTTATCGGAAAACCATGTTTATATTCTTGTACCTATTGAGGTTTTGCCAACCAGTAAACGGAAGGGTGAGAATGAATAAAAGTTCAGAGCTAAGAAGTATAAGCTACTGTTTTCTGTGAAAGTCTAAGATTGATGAAGTTCTGTTTAAGAGAAGTTAGTGTTTACACTTCTTTTCAGCTCGTTTTTGGTGACCTTGCGTCTTGAAAAGTTAAAGCACTACATCTGCATATGCATGTCATGCTCTACCAATTCAGCTGAGATGACGGCTGGTCATCCCAACCGCCTTTTCGCCCTGCAATGTGAGAAATCAGATTTGAAAATGAAAGGCCAGGCTTGTGGGGTCTTGAAATGATGCGTCTCTCGAAACAGACAGAGACAGTAGACGCAGTCGGGCAACCCAACACATGTTCATTTAATTACTTGCTTTTTCACTGGAAATGACCCGCGGTGTCACCCCATGGGCCCACCGCAGGAGACGACCGTTGACGCTCGCTGCCAATCCCCCCAAAGAGGCTCGCTCCTCTTTCCCGTGCGCCGGCCTGGCCTGCTACGATGGCGATGCTGCTGGTGCTTCTGCGCTAACCCTAACCCATGCAAACACAGCTTTGCCTCCCGCTTGACGGCTGTTAAACCTAAATGTGGCTAATCCGCGAGACGCGCGTGTGCCACGAGGCGCAAATGACTTTACAGGGGGTAACAGCACCCCCACAGACTAAGTGTTAGTTGCGTGTACCGGAAAGCTACATCTGTTTGGCGGCAGATAATAGACAATTTTAGTTCAGCATCAGCAGCAGCTCTGCAGTTGGAGGCTGTCATTGGAAATGGCTGGCAGCCTGTGCAGCAGAGAGCTGCTGCATATTCCCAACTAAAACTGCCTAATAAGGTTTGCGGTTGTACCGGGGCAGTGGCTGCATGGTGCAAAATTTTTTAGTCATTATGGTACAAATTGTGGCCTCCTATTTCTTTTATCTGCAGTGCTCAAGGGGTATATCTTGGAAGACCTTCGCTCGCACGTCGACATCGCCCTGGCCTGGCTGTATGAGGAGTATGCGCAGTTGCAGGGTTTCCTGCAGGGTGGCGCTGGGAATCCCATGGAAAAGAGCACCAGCAGCGACTCATACGTCCACTGCCTGACCAACTTGCTCGTGGATATTCTGCAGAAGTGCGAGTCACGGGACCGAGACGCGTGAGTTGTGCAAACATTTCTCTCAAAGCTGTGTGGTCTCTTGCTCTTAAGGAATAAGGGACACAGTACAAAGTAGTGTTAACAAAAGGCCATTTATTGTGCTTTGTGTCCAGCAATTTGATGGTGAATTCCATTGGTAGGTCTCAAGCGGTGTGCTGAATCCACTAAGGAGCAACAAAATCCTAGAGTGGAGTGTCCCGATCCAGATGAACCATTAAAAAATAAACTCGCTCGGGCAGGGAGCACAGTGGAAAGTAGACGTATGCATCCGGTTGCTGACGTTAGCAACCTTACGTTGGGCCTCGTGCATACTCACGTCCTGCAATTCTCCCACCACTGTTTTCATCAACATGGAGGTTTTGCAGGTTGCTGTTGATCGCCTTTTGATGAACGCCATCTGAAGATTTTAAACAAATGCATTGGGGAATCTGACAGCACTTAATACAGCATCCTCTACTACTGTGTGCCTCATAACCATAGTGTGGGTTGGTGCAGAAAACCCCACAGTTTGAATAAACTTTTTTAGGTTCGTCATATCACGTTAACAGGAAATGCTGCATATTGTGCTCTTACTAAACAAGTGAATAGGCGCAAACCAACTCGTTCGCATCTAATTCCAATCTTCACGCTCTTTTTATTAATCAGGTTGTTCAGCCGCTTCTTTCTGGAGATACCATCCATCACATCAGAGGCGCTCATAATTCTGAAGCAGTACTGCCAGAACGAGGTAAGCTGGAATGGTCTTTATTTTCCTGCGGTGTATTACATAGTAAACACCAACAGCCATGTGAAACGCTGTTGCAAGAGCAGGTTAGCCTGCATGTCATGGCGAACAGTAAAAGCATCAACTGGCAACTAAGCTATTTAAATGCAACATTTATCCCATTGTCCTTGTTTTGGTGCATTACTTGTGCCTTCTAGTTATTCACACTCACCCAGTCTTGCAAATACTAGTTCCCAAAGTGCATGTACGTACTATGTGTTGCCATTGGGCTAAAAGCAAACGTATATATCGTAAAATTCCAAGAAATCCCCCCCCCCCCCCTTTAGGAAGTCAAAAATCACCAGCAAATTGGAGAGGGGGGCGCTTTCCTGAAACGACACCAAAATTCAATGGTGGCGACAGGAAAATTTTCCCACCATAAGAAATCAGAGTGCATGTGGGAACTTCCTCAAAAGACTTCTGGCTCTTGTTCGTAGCACGGTGCATGACAGCAGCTCACAAACACAAGAAATGCAATGGCCACGTGATCAGACCGTGGTAAGCGTGGCACTGAAGCACCTTCGATGATGAGCATATGTAACAGCTCTAAGCAACAAACACAGATCTCTGAGGTTTTACTTCACTGCGCCTGACTATGTCATCATAGGTAACATCTTGGAATACAAATCTCGAAGGCCATGCATTTGCACGCGGAACCCTAAAAACCGTCATGGGTGTCTTGCACTAAGTTTGGGGTGCGATTATTACGTGGGGGAAAAAAAATCAAATTTTCATGACAAATTTCAGGCACAAGTGCTTAGAGATTCCTCTGCTAAGCAGGATTGTAAGATATTGAAGTGGGCCTAGTGTTGCGGGTACATAGGTGCATGATCAGGGTGCGGAAGCAGGAGGGGGTGAGGATCACGTTATTGGAACAACGTGGAAATTTGGAAATTAGCTCTGAAATCGGAGAGGTTGTTTAGCTCAGGTGGGGGAGCTTGCTCGGTAATTTTATCGGTAGTGAAATCTTATAGTGAATTGCAAACATGAGTACTTAAAATGAAAAGCCCACTATAGTGTACAGAGTATACTTATGACACACTGCGTTTTCTTCCACTGCGTGCCCAGTCCACAGTGGCCAATGGTCTGTCAATCCTGAGGTCGCTGGTGGACTACCGGCCTCCGGGACAGATCGAGTACCTGCAGAAACTGCTCGAGCTGACCGTCTCTCAGAATCAAGAAGTGCGGCTCCAGGCAGCCAAGCATGCCAAGCAGCTTCACGAACGTGGGGAAATTTTAGGCCAATAATCGAGGCAAGTGATTATATACTTTCATCTCTCGAGCATGGCCTGTGTTTGCACAGCGAGCCAACCTGTTGTTTGATCTTCGGCAGGACTTTGCATTGATGTACCTGAGGTATCTCCTGGAACCTTCACCTCCCCAGCACTTGTTCCACGGCTGTCATGGTAAGCGGCCATGCTTATGCATACCTACTAGTGGGGCAACATAGTATAGTAGGCTATCAGTAAACAGAAATCTCTTAAGGGGTTATGGTAGGGTAAAGAGGTTATCCTGGTGTCAGCTTTATATTTCCAGAACTGTATCATATTTTGACCTGAAATTTTGCATGCTTAGTGAGATAGCTTCTGGCCTTCAGTCTACTAAATTTTGACCCTGTACTTTTCTTACTTGCTTCTGGTGGAGCACCGAATTTCGGACTAGTGCACAAAATTCAATGTACATTTTCTCAAAAACCAAAAACAGTATGACCATGATATTTTGGCAGGCTTATTCAACATGAAAGTGGTATTAATCCGAACTTATAAAAACTGGCTCTTATATTTATCTCACAAGAAAAAAAATTATTGTTCTCACTTGTCCCATGCCGTGAGGGAGACTTTCCAATCTATTTTTTTTCTTAATTATAACTTTGTGTGTTTGTAGAGTAGTCTCGGTAATCCTGGTTCAATAAGATCACTTGTATGATAATGCGTCCAGTTTGGCTGTTTATCATTCACGTGGTTGTTCTGAAACTTTTTTTTTTAATTTCTACAGTGTGGACGGAAGACAACACGAAGATCTGCATGCAACTGTACATAAACCTTCTGCCTGTCAATCACAAGCTCATCCACGAGTGAGTCTGCCCACACGTTTGGGCTATATATGAATTCTCTCTTAACGCATGTATACAATTGCAAAATGTTTGCGAACAGTAGGCTGTTAGTGGATACGCTTGAAGCCAGGGCAGTTGTACCTCATTATGTCCGTGCTGAATCTAAAGGCAAGTCATGACTCCCAAATACACTTTTGGTGAATTGCAATTCCTGTTTTTTTTCTTTCTGTTGGTAACTAGTTATGACTAATTCATATTCCACACAAATATACTTTTATTATATTGGATATTGTAGGGGTATTTATTACATTCCGAATTAGTGAGGAACATTTTTCAATTTTCTTTGGTCTACCATATCATATAATTTGTTATATTTGGGCTTATGCAAATCACAGTATCTTCATTTGGACCAAGTAGCCATTAGTGTCAAATAAATTGGAAAACAAATATAGCAAGAATATTTTACTTGGACACGTAACCTTAGAACCTGGCATGTCTAAATGGTGTAGAAACTTGCCTGGTCAAGTAATTTTGTTGCTGCGCCTCATTTGCTCATTTGTTTGCCAATTTTTTCGCGTTTAGGTCTTTATTGTAGTCTAGTGTGTGTTTGTACTGTTCTCCAAGCTGGTTGACTGCATCTTTATCTTTCATGTGCCTTACAGTCTCGCTGTTGTCTATGTGGGTGCCATTGCCGAAATCAAGAGGACCATTCTGCGTGGCCTTGAAGGACCCGTACGTACTTTCGATGTCTTTATTCGCTTGTCAACAACGGTTGACATTGCGTTTGTGTTAAGGAATGTGATCAACTTTCTTTGCACAAAACTCGCTGTGACCGCTACTTTTCTGTAGGTTTGCTCAAAGAAAATTAACCATATTTAACGAACTAGCAAATTATCAAGTTTTTCCTAACGAATGTAAGAGTTTCAAATCCTTGTGCTGGCTGTTGCAACGGTAGGCACAGTCTATTCTTTTCCAGCCTCGGAAGTGGCTCCTATCGCTGGTCCCTTACTGTTTCTTTTTTTGACCATTTATTAGCTCTTAGCACTTTTCAGGCTTTTTCTACACTGAAACCTGGATATAACGAATTATCGGTTATAACGAAGTAAGTTAAGAATAGTTTTGTCATAGATACAGTGTTACGAATGTATGTTTATAATGAATTTTCTAATCGAATATAACGGAGTATTTTCGTGGCAGGTGGGGCTTTGTTATAGTGAGGTTTCAGTGTAATTGTGAAGATTGGTGTACTTTGCATTGCAGACGTACAATTCGCCCATAGACTTGCACCTAGGCTGTTTTTTTTCCATTTCTTTTTCTTTCCTCAACATTTCTTTAGTTCTGTAGCCTCTGTGACAGCTCTTGAAATCGTCGTGAGAAAGTAATATTTAGCGAGCTTTTAGTCACCTCAGTGTAGTCTCGGCAACTTTACGAATGAAACAAATGCTAGCCATTGCAATTCCATGCTAACCATGATTCTTTCATTGAGGCAGTGGCTTGGTGCTCGCGTAATTGCAGGTCAAAGGCATGGGCATGTCCTCCCCCTGAACTGCTGCTGCTGGTGGAGAACTGCCCGAAAGGCGCAGAGACGCTCGTCACTCGTATCATCCACATTCTCACCGACAAAAGTGAGTCAATCCCTCCTTGTGTGCATTGGCGGTGTACTATAGTTGAATAGAACTTTAAGAAACACTAAAGAGAAAAATGATTTTCCGCGCATTAAAGTACAATTTTCACAGTCCCGAAAACACCACTCTAACCGCGAGACAACGCTTGGTAAGCGAGAAAACGCGGGAAAAGAAAATGCGGGTGGAGATGCCACCTTGAGATTCCCACACCAAACACCGTGATATCATAGATTTTGTGACGGCGTCTACTGGGTTCTACGTAGTTTCTAATCGGTAAAAATGAAGTACATTGTCATCTGTGTGTGCCATAGACCTAACATACGAAGTTCAGGAAATTTCATCGAGCCCATGTCGCGAAAATACGAAAAATACATTTTGAAATTCGTGATGTCACGCACAGAGATTTCGGCGTGAAATTTAAAAATGAAACTGCAACCCTGATTGTCTCCGCTAATAATGAACTTATGATAGTGAAGCTTGTGACAGAGTTCTCAGAATACTGTTTATCAATCTAAACCAAGTCATTGTTTCACTTTAGTGTCCCTTTAAGGAGTTCGGAGAGGCCTAGCTCAGACGGCCAAAGCACAAGAACGATCGCCTCCGTGACTAAATATACTCCGTTCCTTACATGGCAGTCCGTGCTGTGGAGGCTAGGGAGACTTCTTGCAGTAGGTGTGTTCACACCAGGAAATATAGTGAATTCTTGTTTTGCACCCACAGTGTGATTTCTTTCAGCTTTATGCAGGGTAATAACCTTAGACGTTTTTGTGGCTTAAAGATAAAGACCTCAGTTACAGTGCTTTGACTATGCTTTTCCGTGTCTCTTAGCATTTTGTTGTCTTCGTTTTTCATTTTAAGCGTCCTAACACTTGACGCGCGTGCCCTTGCTCTGCTCGCACAAGTACTTACGATGACGAAACAGGGCTATGAGCCACATGGAGATAAACATTTTCCTGGCCAAACTTCTTGCGTAGCCTCCACAGCGTTGACTGCTATGTATAGAACGGAGTATTGTCACGCTCGTGCACTAGTCAATGTTCACTGAAGACAGGGTCACTGGCCGTCTGACTCACGACGTCAGTCTGGAGTGCCCGCACATTTGTGCAGGTTTGTGTGCATCCTCTTCCGAGGACGGAATGCCGCGGACTTTTAAAGTTGTATCCGATTATAGTGTTTATTAGAAACTGTCGAAATAAGAAATGTGCTGGAATAGTCACTATTCCTAAACACAAAAGTTTTGCCTGATTACTTTTAATCACCAACTGCACCCTCTCAGCGGCCATAGTAAACGTAAAGCATGACATATTGCATTGTGGAGTGTGCCGTATGTTTTTTTGGGGGAGCTGCTTGCCACTATAACTGGCACTCACCAATGAGTCGTGAGCACTGAACTAAGACACAAGTTCATCCACTCCTTTTCTTGTTTTCAGCTCCGCCATCGTCAGAATTAGTGGCCAGGGTCCGAGACCTTTACCACAAGCGTGTATCTGACGTGCGGTTCTTGATACCAGTGCTGAACGGCCTTTCAAAGGTAGGCGTGGATTTTCCCACAGTTTGATTGCAATCTTGCCGTGCAGGAACAGACCTCTGTTACTTTGTGCTTAAATTAGACAGCGTTATGCAGCCACCATGCTTGTTCGCTCCTACATGTTGCTTATGATTAAGCAACAATTCTGAAAAATGTTTGAACTATCTGAAATAAATTGTTTCACTTCAGTGGTTGTCACTTCAACTTAACGTCCTTAAGTGCCACTCTGAAAAGTAAAAGGAACTGTTATACTGTATGGTTTTAAGAACGTCTAGCATATTGTTCCTACTGAAGTCTAAAATAACGTGTCTCTCTTGTTCTGAACTCTCTTGCAGCCACATTTATTATCAGCTAATTTAATGCTATGTTGTCAAAAACTAATGTTAAAGGGCAGATAATGTGTCATTTAATTCTGAAATATGCTTTGAAAGCACCTTTGAGCTTGGATTGGAAATTAAATAATCTCAAACCTTGTGCTCGAGTTTAAGTTCACTTTGCATTTTTATATAGGCAGTGACTACTAATTCAAGTTTCCAATCCTTGCAGAAAGAAGTGATTGCAGCACTGCCCCAAGCTCATCAAGCTGAATCCCATCGTTGTGAAAGAAGTCTTCAATCGCCTGCTCGGCAGCCACGGTAAGAGACGCAGCTTTCTGTCATTTCAACTGTGTTCGAAGCATTGGAGGCCATGTTTACATGTGAGCCTCGTAGAGCTCAGCTGACGTAGTTTCTCATGTCAATTCTCTCTAGCACGACAAGCAAAAGGCCGTAAGGAAGAACTGTCGTTTGGACACATGGTTTGCTGTGCAAACGAGTTGACAATGTAGTGAGGACCGTAACATGCCTTTGTAACTGTTTTATTTGCAGTTGAATCAACCGCAAACTTCACAAGCCCGGTGTCTCCTGCTGAGCTTCTGGTGGCCCTACACAACATCGATCCTTCCAAGTGCGACGTCAAAACAGTCATCAAAGGTTTGCATTGCATATTTCGTGTTTGATTGTTACTGCCAAATCATTAAATATTTTGTTGTGCGCTAATGATACGTAAATGGGACAATTCAAACCCAAATAGAAAATGTTAGAACCTTGCTGCAAACATTTTATATGGGTACAATTCATTCTAGCATATCACTCATCTCACTTCATTTATTACACCCCTCGGGCATTACTGAAGGGGAGTGGTAAAAGCACAAAAAGAAAAAAAGAGAAAAGGGAAAAAAAATGAGTAGAGACAGTAAGTTATATAGAGCCTGAGTGTATACATTTATAGCTGTTGCATTGTGGAATTGCTTGTAATCATCAATGTCCACAATGTCACATTAACTGAGCCCGCGCTTCTGTTACATCCATCATCTCCATGTTGGAACCAGCGTTTTCTTCAGTCAATACATTAGCGATTGTAGCAGAGCCTGAAAGGCAGCTTTGCTGCGATACGTGAGTGTGATGGGGTGAAGCCTAGTGAAAATATGAAGGGGCCTCTGTCAATTGGACATTGACTGTGTTTGTCTTCAAGAAGTTCGAGTAGTAAAACTCTGGTATGAATCGAATCGAATAGCAAACGCTATTCGAAAAATATTCGAAATTTTGAATATTCGCACACCCTTTATGGGGGGACACTGGTCTTTCAAAGTGCAAAATTATAAAAAAATCAATTTTTTGAAAACAGCATTTTTGTAACACACAGGCATAGCCGCAAGTACTGACAAAGTTTCTCACACCTTGGATTAATAGTTTGGCCATAACAGCAATTTATACCACCAAGATAGCCTATATTCTAACTGAAAAAAAGCACAAAAACTGGGTTTATTCATGCCATGCTGCTGCTGAATTATGTATGCCGGAGTAGTAGGCGTGCAGGTTATATCCCTGGTGGCTTCTAATCATTCACTAAAAAAATTTGAACGTCTTATGTTGCATGAGGTTCAAAATTGGCTTTCTTTCTTTTTCTGTATTTTCTCAAAATCTGAAAATTTTACTCTTTGCAACCTTTCGGAAGCAATTTCCGAGTAATCGGAGCACCTAGAATTGTAAATATTGTTGCAGTACTGAGCTACACGAGTATTGCCCACAAGGGTAGGAGCAGATTATTGTATTTCAGTTTGACTGTTTTTTTATTGTTGATTTATTAAACAACTAATTAGCCACATTTTGGACATTAATCTTTGGTATGTTGTACAATTGCTAATAGTTGCCATATAAAAAAAAATATTCCTACCCTTGGGAAGCTCATGTTTCCTAGTATCTAGCTATGAGCTTAAAGCAAGGTTCCGATGAATAGTTTTTGCTCCATTGTTCCCGGAAACAATGCTAATTAATTTTGATTAACTTCAGAAGTAACAGACATATCTGAAAAATAATTGCATATTTGAAATCAGCGACGAAAACTAAAGAAGTCTGTGCAGTTTCATTAAATTTGGTAAAGGAAATCATGAAAACTTTTAAAAACCCACTTCCCCCCTTTAATAACAAGAGCTTCTCTTATATATAACAATAGTTACATGCCTAAATGGACTGTGCATTTGCTGACCTTATTGAGGCCTGAATCTTTCATGATGTTTTCAGCAAATAGGTATAATTGCTGTTGTCTCAGTGTAGATCACTTCTCTCAAATCTCAATGTAGCGAACACGTATGTAACATATTATCGATTATAATGAAGCAAGTGAAGAATAGTCTTGTCATAGATACAGTGTTATGAATATATGTATGTTTATGACGAATTTTTTTGGACGTAACGAAGTTATTTTCATATCAGATGCAAGTTCATTATCGTGAGGTTTGAGTGTTTTCTATTCAAAATATGACATGCTTCCAGGTAATATTTTTACGCGTGCGCCAACATATGTTTACTTTCAATTGCAGCGACGTCTCTGTGCTTTGCGGAGAAGCACATCTACACGCAAGAGGTTCTGGCGGTGGTCATGCAGCAGCTGATGGAGCAGAGCCCCCTGCCGACCTTGCTAATGCGCACTGTCATCCAGTCCCTGAGCTTGTACCCAAGGCTCTTGGGATTCATCATGAACATCTTGCAAAGACTCATCATCAAGCAGGTGCGCTGTCAGCGTGTTCAGTGAAACCTTATTGCAGATGATTTGATAGACCTGAACTAGTAACATGCTGCACAAAATATGAACAGTGCACTCTGCCCTGTTTTTCTCTGTTTTGCATTTTGCTCGGAACGTTACCTGTTGCACGTGTTCAGACCATCGTTTTGCGATGGCAGCCTACATGTGGTTCGACTTAAGTGTTTGCTGTGCAGTCGACTCTCAGTAAACGGAAATCTCTTAACCGGAACTGCTGCTTAAATGGAACAAGCGCTGCTGACAAGATTTGTTTCGTACTTGTATTCTGCACCCTTGTTCATCTTTCACTAAATGGAACTCCTGTTAAATGGAACATATTTTCCTGGCCCTTCAGGTTCCATTTAATGAGTCTACCGTATTTCATAGATTATAGCACATTCTTTGTTCCTGTTAAGTGCACTAAAAGCAGCATGTGTTTCGCATTCAAAAACAAAATCAGAAGTACAATAGATGGTTTGAATTGACATCAGCCTTTTCGTTATCTTGGTTTACTAGCACTTGCATTACAAGCAAGAGGCGTGACTGCACAACTTACCGTATTTACACGATTGTAGGTCGACCCATTTTGTCTTAATTTGAAATCCGAAGTTGGGGGGTCGACCTAGAATCGAAAACTAGTTTCGGTTGTTAAGTCTTTCTGAAAAATGATTCCCGCGTATTGCCGTGAAGCCACCTTGGCAGACCAGAATTCAACTGTTTTCTTCGGAGACATCGTAAATAAATTTTTTTATGAAATGTGCTCGTGCTCTTTTTTTCTTTTTTTGCCGTGCGATATTAGGGGGGTCGACCTACATTCGAGTCGACTTACAATCATGTAAATACGGTATGTCTATTTCATAGAAGAAAACAGCACTGGAAACACAGCTGAGAAAGGAAGAATGGAATGAACGCTACCTGTTTTTTCCTTTCTCATTCATGTTTTCAGCACTGCTTTCTCTGATCGATTCACGCCGATGAGCTCGCGTTTGAACTCTTTGAAACTGTTCGTTTTGCACTGAAGGATCTCGGTTATCAGAAAGTCGCTAGGTGAAATTAGCTGATGATGCGGTCTCCAGTGTGACGCGTTTCAGTTCAGCAGCTCATTTGACCTCGCAGGTGTGGAAGCAGAAGAAAGTCTGGGAGGGCTTCATCAAGTGCTGCCAACGGACCAAGCCACAGTCGCTGCAGGTGCTTCTCCAGCTGCCCGCCGAGCAGCTGCGAAATGTGTTCCAGGTCAGCCCTGACCTTCAGCAGCCCCTGGTGCAGCACGTCAGTGCTTTCACCGACCACCAGGTATGCCTTAGTGCACATGATTCTCTTTCAGGAAAATGTCGCACGGTACTTTAATAAGTGCGGCTGTAAAATAGAGCGGTGAGGTACTAACCCGATGCAGTTGTTTTCCGGTCATTCGCGACTGGTTGCACGCAACATTTATGAGATGCCAGTGTGTGTGAGCTGTTCCTGAAAAGATCAATTTATTAGTGAGCCATCTGGGATCGTCTTTTTTTATTGCAAGGCACAATATGTACGGTATATTTGATACCATGTAAAAACTCTGGTTTACTTTGCCTTTTCTCCTTCTAACTGTTGCTACATCGTTTAAAAACTGTATCGCTTATAGGGAAGATACCAAGGCACAAATACAAAATAAGTTTTAGTATTGTTGCTCACACTGCTTCATGACTTTTCAATAAAGATAGAGCATGTTGGAACTTGGCAAACTTGTTCATAAAAGAAGCTTACAAACATTGATACTCCACATTAAAGGGCCAGTAAACAACCTCGCAATGCGAAATTTCTGATTGAAAAATAACTGTGCACTTGTACAACGTGAACATGCTGCCGCAAGGAATTTTGTGAATAAGTGCTGTAATAAGGAAGTTATAGGGTATAGAACAACCCGTGTTGGCTAGTTTCAGTTTCTTGCTCGGCCTTCCCATCCTTCTCAGCAGCCGAGAGAGGTAGGCGTAGCTCTTTCTTGTGACAATGCCCTCTGCGGCAACGCAATGCGATGTCAGCGATTGCATCATCGGCGAGCAGCCTACGACCGAGCAAGGCTTCCCCCACAAGTCGCCCGTGTCATAGCCGCGCGGGGAGGAAGCGTGGTGAGAGGGGTACGAGGCACTGGTGAGGTCTGAATTCTCCCCTAGCGGTAACGTCATGGGACGCCTCGTAATCTAGGAAGCTTTCGTTCTGGCAATCCGGTAGTCTCAATGCTGTACCAAAATGGCAGAGGGCAGCACATGAAAGTGAAAATGCGGACTGCGCAGCCAAAACGGCCAAAGCTGCATCACCGCAGGGCCAAGGCGTCGTTTCGTAGTGCAAAGGACCAGTCAACGAAGTCGGTCCTGTGTAATGTTGCTAATGGGCACAATTACATCACTTCGCGTACGAGAAGGATTGGTTAGGTGCTGAAGAGGGACTGGGATTTTTTCGAAATGCAGCGCTGTGATATTCTCAAAATGTGACCACTGGGGCCTACTTCACGAATTAGTGAGCTTGTTTGGAAGGCGTTAAAAAAAAAAAGTCTGAGCCTGTTTACTGGCCCATTAATGTAAATTGTGCCTTCGGTTGAACTCCATGTAAAGTTGAGCAGTGCTGAATGATTGACACCTTGTGGCTGTTTCTGTTCTTTTTTTTTCCCTCTTAGAGAGCACACATACCAGAATCTATATTGGAGGTGCTCAACCTAAGCAGGCCCAAGGCTGACAGTGATGTGAGTGTTCTGCCTGTTTGTATTTTCCATGTGGAAGCAAAGTAACTTATTGTTAAAGCACTTATAATTGTTCAGATGTTTGCAAGCGAAGATAATCTTGAATAGCAGCTTTATATGCTCCAATCCTTAGGCTTTTGTGAAATATCACTTTTGGTTCAAAGCGAAGTTGAAGCGAATTTAAGTAGTATGTGGTTGTAGGATTTGAGTAGTTGTCAAATGCAAGTTATAACCAGTAAAACCCATTACATTTTAAAATTTGTTATATCTAGTTCACAGAAACCTGTGTGATCCACTCTGAAACTTTTCAGAAAATTTCAATCTGGTGCAGGTAATAGTGCACTTAATTATGAAATGGGGCGTTCGGGAAGTGCGGATTTTCCCTTGAATAGGCGGTTTCATGGCATAGTGGTCTCATGCAGCAGTAAAACCATCTTTTCATTTGTGTTACGCACACACAAAGAGAACAGGTCTCGAAATTTCGGAAGCCCTTAAATATGTGTCTAGGTGAATTTGAATTCAGAGTGCTAGAATATTTGCCCAAACCTACTAATCTCTATTATATAATCTTTTGAACAGTGATAAAAATATTTATTTTGAGGAGGGGCCCCCCCCTAAACTCTACACGAAAATAGAGAAGTAATCTTGGTGGATTCATTCATTCAATTTTAATTATAGAATTTGAGACGCTTTTGAAATTGGCTGATTCATAAGGAACCTTTAATAGTGCAATCTTTTTAAAGCAACAGTTACAAATGTATCAAAGTTTTCATGAATCAACTTGGCAACCATGTAATCGTGACTGTTTGTTGTTAGTTCTGTTTTGTTTCTCCAGCATTATGAAGCTCTAGAAATACAACATTCAAGCGTCTTTTGCATGCCTGAAAGACCACATAAACTGGCAAATAGTTTATTTTGCGCATTTGGTGGATTGCTTCTCCAACTATGGGTTACATTTAATGGCTGCCTATTTTTCTTTCTTTTTTTTTTTTCTTTTCCGCTTTTCTTTCCCCATCTCCATAATGAAGCCTGTGGTGATGCAATTAACCAGCATGCACATGTGTGTCTTAGAGTATTGTATCTCAGTTTAGGTTGTTCACATTATTTTGCATACTGTGTGTATTCACGATCAGTTGTAGTGGTCCTGTCAGTTGCTTCCTTCTTTCTTTTGTGTTTTCAAAGCTGCATGATGGAATTTTAGAGCATGCTTTGTGTGGTTCTTGTTTTCTTTCTTAGAAGTCAAAGTCAGCAGATAAAGATGTAAGTATGACCAACACATCGTTCATTTGTAAAGCAAGTTCCTCTTTGAGAACTTTTGCCGCGGACATTCACAGCAGTTTACGATATTCTTAAAGAAAAGTTTGAGACAAGACAGGAAAATATTATTTTGTTGTATGACTACAAAAAAAAAAAAAGAAATCTAACAGTTGACATTTCTCTAGAGCAATCTAGAACATAGACTCACAGCACACATGTTCATGAAAATCAAAGTTAGTGTCAGTGTGGATGTGATGTATCATAAATCCGCGAAGGAACAAGTTCCTATGCAACAAAGTTCAGCACTTGAAGGAAGATTTGCTCGTGTTCGAGGGTTGCTACAAACATCACCACCCTACCAGACTGACCGAGTGCTTTCTCTTTCCTTGGGGGGAGGGGGGGGTTGGAGGGGGGGGGGGGGGGCGGTTCCATATATACAAGTAAATGCCAGCTTTCTAAATGTTCCTCTGCCTTGCAAATATGTGTAGAAGTAATCTTGTCAATTTTTTGCCGTGCACAACATTCCCTAGCTGGATAGTTGTAACGCACAAAAGTAAGCTTAACTAATTGTCATGGAGGCTTTATGTACAGTGCTGTTCAAAAGTTCACCGGCCACACTTCCATAGAAATACATGGGATAGTGGCCTGCGAACTTTTGACCCCCCCCTGTACCTTGTGTTTGAGCTTGTCACAAGAGACACTAGTACCTTCAATCTGGAATATTATTATAGAAAAATACTATTATGCATTTAATACTTGCATGCATTTTAATAGTATATGCTAACTCTAATAACATCATACTTTGTTTTCTTGCTTTCATTTGGTAAATTTTTACACCCTAATACATTGTGTCAGCTGATGTGCATCTTGCATGCAGTGTGTGTCATCATTCTCCTATTTGAGACACACTGTCCTGTCGCATGAAGGTGAAAAGTATAAGCTTGTCTTTCTTCACGGTGCATGCTTATTGCCTTTGTCATAGCTTACTAGAAAATTTTGCTGTGTCGTTAACATCAGCATCGTGTGCTTGCTGTGTCATGGTTATTGCTTAGCACTGTTACAGTACAGTTACATGTGTGTTTGAATTGCACCACACTTGGAACTTGCTTTGTAATTACTATTGGTGCAGTGTAAGCTTAGGCACTGTCATTCTGAGGCATTCCAGTGCTGTCCTGGGATGTTTTTGATAGCTCGTAGTACTAGTATTATACAATAGTTGCCATACATAACATGAGCAGCATAGAGCGTGTTGTACGTTATTACGTACTGTCACATATCACGTGCCACTTAGGCAGTATTCACATGAAAGAGCAAATTCAAATCCGTGCTAGGCAATATTTGCATGACAGAGCAAATTGAAATCCATGCTTGCAATGTGTGTCATAGGCACTTTTGTGCTGAATAGCAAATCTTGCTTTTGCTATAACCCATTCAGCGGTGGTGGCTACGTTTGTGTACGCAACTTGTTTATGCTAGTTGCGTCAACCTGTGGCCAAAAGACGGCATAATGCATTGTTCATTAGATGAACTGAACCTTCTGCATAGTCAATATGACTTGACTTAACTTCAGTGTGCTGCGTATGATTGTAGCCAATCAATTTAGTGTAGGCACTACGATGTTCAACAGGTCGTTTGGCGTGCCGCGTTCACGAACCAACGTGAAAAGTATCGCTTTTCTTTTCTCGAAATGAATGCAACCTAAAACTAATTGCGCACACAATCGGAGTCTATGATTCCATTCATTTTATGTCAAATTGAAACATGATTTAATGCAGAATTATGAAGTATTTAATTACATGCTAATCACAATTAATTGCTGAAACTCATTAAATACAACATATTACTTCATTTTCTTTCTTGGAATATAATAGTGAGTACCTTGGAATTATGTTATGTAAATTTGACACGTTCTTAGACAGTGCATCATAAGTCGCGCCTGAAGGGCATAAAGAAAAAAGTTATTTTGTTTAGTTCTAACTCACCATATATAACTACATGCACGCAGTGATGTGTAACATTCCTGGGGTATGTCTTGGTTCTCGCGTTTTATCCTCCTAAATAAAAACTAGGGGAGCAATGCCTGTCCAAGTACTTTCGCGTAGTAGTTTATCTTATCGACACTTTCCACGTGCTGATGAAAAAGTAATCAACAAAAACACTGCTGAAGTTTTTTGAAAAATTTATGCCCGCTACAACACTTCCAGTACTGTAGTCGCTTATTCTCACACATACCCTCACACCTTTTTTTTTTCTTTTTTTCCCTTACACAGAAAGAATCTGTAAGTATATGAAAGTCTATACAATGCATGCTTACAGAAAGACAAAATTTTTTGTGATTCTTTTGCTTGGGCTTTTGAGTGACTTCCATAGCTATGTTTTATCCAGTTATCTGCAGTTATCATAGGTATTGTTGCAATTCTTCTTCTTGTCAATTCAGTGCCAAGGCCTCAATTGCTGCTGTGAACCACCTAAACCAAACAGCACTCCTGCAACATTTAATAGTTCTATATTTGTAAGAATGTACTGTCCACAGCCATAATTAAAGGCATTAACAATCTAATTTTCCTTCTTGCATAACAGTGTTTGAGCTCTTTGGAATCGGACAAAGTTTCTAACCATGCTGCTTCCTGTGCATTGTGGCCACTTTGTACATTACTAACACGAATGCATTTTTCTCCTCTGCTTCCTCTCCTCGGCCTCTCCCGTTACAGATCGCCCTAAAGATGAAAGTTAGTATGCTTCTTTGCTAACCACTACCTTAAAGGGACACTAAAGTGAAACATGAAATAATTTAAGACTGATAACGCATTCTTAGAGAACTATGCTTTCGTGAATTGAGCCATCATAGCTTCATTACTGGAAGATCAAATGAAGGTAAAACATTCATTTTTGAACTTCGCATCGAAACCTCGGAACCTGGGTGTTAGTATGGAGTCATGTATTTCAGGATCTTCAAACAGCGCAGAAGTTCGGGGAAGATGAAAGCTTGAAGTAATGAGACGTCATTAAGAGGGAACATTGCTGGAGACGACATTTCGATTAGTAGATTTGTTTTTGTCGAGGAAATGGCTGCCTTGATGAAGGCAAATCCACTTGTTGAAACTAAAGTCCCTAGATTTTTCCCTTTTTTGCCTAAGTACTAACAACTGCCTCAACTCCGAGCGCTCTCTCATGCACAGCCGGCGTCTGCCGTCATGTTCTTCCTAAGTTAAAAGATTTACAAAACCACGTACATCTAAGTACATTAGCCACGCGCCTTTCAGCGGACAATATGTGAACGCGATGCGCCTTTCTCCTCCCGCTAATCTCCCGTCATTAGTGAGCGGGGGACGCGTTTCACCAGGTGCTAGAAAAGTGTTAGGAAGAACATGGCTACTGAAAATGAGTGTTAGCCACTGAGATTTGTTGGTGGCGCTTCAACAGTTGTCTGTACCTAGCAAGGAAGAGAAAAAATCCAGGGTCTTTAGTTAAAACAATAGCTCTAGCACCATTTCCTCTTCAACGACTTTTCATCAGTCTTTTTTTTTTTCTCTCTTTTTTCAGCCTCGTTGGTTCTGTGAAACTTTCTGAAATTTTTATAACGCTGCATTTTTGCCTGTAAAGAAAAGTGCATGTAGGCCGTAGCAAATGACTGGCCAAATCGATGACGTTGCGGCAAGTTGGTACGAGAACCTCAAGGGCAGCGGTGCCAAGTGTATTTTACTCATCCCGAATTTTCTGGCTTTGCAGACATCTTCTCATGGCACGATTTATGCTTTTACTACTGCGGATGTGTAATTTACTTCACTAGTAAAATAGAGGGGTTGCCAAGTTGCAAACGATGCATACGTGGAAAATCGGCGCAAACGCGTTGGAGGCGCAGAACAAGAAGGACGCAGTCGAGACAGCGCTCGTGCTGTGTCCTTCTCGTCTTGTGTCTCCGTTGTCTTCGTGCTGATTTTTCAAGTTCACTTTACTAATACAGCTGAAATCATTCTTCTTCTCTTTAGTGTCCCTTTAACAGTCAGTGTTCGCGACTGTTTTTCTCAATGCTTATATATTGTCTTTCTTTTCGTTTGCTCACCTGTTAATAGAGGGACTCATCTAGAGAATCAAGGGATTCTAGGGAAGCAAGAGACTCGAGGGATTACAGCGGCAGTCGCTCGGAGAGGGACAGTTGGCGGCCTTCGAGCAACACCAAGATCAGACTGTCCACATCTGAAGACGGGAGCGCGGCATCGCAGGAGCTTGACGCGTAAATTTGGGTGAGTTAGTGGCCTCGACTCATGCAGGCCAGCTTCGTACATTGCAGGGATGGACGAATAGTAAATTTGAGGTTTTAAGCGAATAGTTATTTGGTTAAATAATTTCAAATTGAATACTTTGAATACTATATATCTGACATTATTGACAAAGAATTAGCATGTTTGCTGTGTGCCCAACATGCTTGCACATTTTTTTTTTTAATTAGAACAAGGCTTGTGCTAATGCCACTTCTTTTTGTTCGAAGTGATTTGGAAGCAACATTGAATAGCAGCAAGGTTTGGATAGCAGAGGGTGCTAGTTATAAGCAGTAAAATACGTTACATTTTGAAATTCGCTTTACTTATTGCATATAAGCTTGTATAACACTCCTTTAAGCTTTTAAAAAATAATTAAAGGGGTCATGACACGGTCACCCACCAAATTGCAGTTTTCAGCGATATATTAAAGTAGAGTGTCTATTGTGCCTCTACATGTTTGAAAAACGGAAAGTAAAAGAATATTTCATCGCAAAATGAGCCCTAGAAGTCACCGGCTATAAACCCCGCCCACTGCCGGCGACCGCCATTTTGCCATGGCGTGTGTGACGTCATGTGCTTCATGGAGCGGAGCCGTCGTCTTCTGCCTAAGTTTCAGCCACTGCAATCCGTACAATTTTCAATGCTGAACTCAAGAAAGCTCTAATAGCTCACTGCATGTGCAGCTGACCATGAAACAAGATCATTGGCCGGAATACGGACGCATGCAAAACAAATGGCTTGTTACGTCACGGCTCGCGAGTGCACCACTGTTGTCAGACTCTCGGGCCGCTCGCTTGTTTATGTAAATGCTTGTTGTAAATTACAGTGATGGAAGTGCTGCTCCAATTGCTCCATGCTGCTCCAAACTGTGATTTTTGTTAGTAATTGCTCCAAACCTGCTCCGAAATGGCACTGGGAGAATGAGAATGACGAACAGGGAACTTTTACTGTTTAACCAACTCATAAGTCCTAAATAAACTCAAAATAATCTGTATACTATCATTCCAGTATACCACTAGTGTGTGGCATTATCGTCTCTGATCTCAATATGCAACAAGAACTGGCATATTAAGCATATAGCTCAGGTGGTTGTTCTTTTTTTTTCAGCTAGATATGCAGGCTAGTGAGGTTAAATGGGAAAATGAGCAGGATTGCCTTTATCTCATACCGATTATCTACTGCTTATTTGGCAACAGTTATATGGGACTGTGGTTACTTCTCAACCGTGGCGCTCAGCTTTACTGGTTTGATTTGATTTCTGCCACAAATACTAGTATTTTAAATATATAGCTCATTTCACAGCATATTTTTGACAACCAGCCATCTTTTTAATTGTTTGCTTCTTGAAATTTACATTGAATGTTGTCTGCGAAATATATTTCATAATAAATATTAATATTTACGAGTTGCTTCGGCAATGCTTTGAACTCCATTTGGTGGATGGCAAATTTTGTATCTGCTCCTAAAACACCAATAGCTGCTCCAAACTAACGTTTTTTCCGCTCCGAAAACACTTATGGCTGCTCCAGAGCGGTAATTTTTCTGCTCCAAAGTGTGCTCCAAAAATTGAAAAGTCACTTCCATCACTGAAATTAAGTTCTTGACCAAATGCGCTGTAATTTCGCCAGCTTGTTAGTGAACATGGAAGGATTAACCCGCATAACACAGATTATGAGCGAAAGTTGGGTGTCATGGCCCCTTTAATCATGGTGCAGTTAATATTTACATTTAACCTTAGAGTGTGGCTTCGCGGCAGTGCGGATTTCCCTTGGTTAGGTGGTTTCATGTCATAGCAGCCCCATAATACAGTGAAACCACCTATTCAGGGGGCGGGGGGGGGTTAAGGGAATTAAAAAAAAAAGCAGTAGAAGAAGAAACATGGTATCCAACGCACTGTGTGGTGCCGTCTTTCTTAGATCTTCTTCTGTGGCGCACAGAGAATTACATAAAGCACACGTTTGGTTGCTCTTACTAGTATTACTGATTAGTAAATGCGTTCGCTTCAGTAAGCCATGCTTTGCCAGAGTAATAGATCTTGACTCCCTTTCCGTTTCTTTCCTCTTTCAGGTATGACACGTGTGGTAGTTGTGACCGTGAAATAGCAAAGAATAAATGTTTTAATGTACCAACTCAAGTTACAACACGACATTTTATTGTCTCACCGCTGACCGGCCCTCTGGTTTGTGTGTTCTGTTTCACAGCTACTGCGACGACAGGAAAAAGCTGGTGACATATATATTTTATTCTTTTCCCTTCCAACAAACGTTTTATACAACTCCAACAAGCCACTTCATTTGACACGCTGCTTTACATCAGCTACTGTACAGAAAAGCTACGTTGTGCTTGCAGATTTCCAGAAAAAGAATAACTGTACAATCATCCGTTTTAGTTGTGTTTTACGCTTCCATCTTTATAATTCGCCATTCATCAACTACTCAAGTATAGAAACTTTTCAGATTCCCTTTAATGGCCGTCAATTCCAGACTGACAACACTGATGGGACAATATGGAAATTTTAGTACATTTTAGAGTTGTTTCGTTTTAATACTGATGTTTGCATACCTTAGCACACCTAACTTTTGAATCTATCTACAGGAATCTTTTGTGGCAGCCTTATTTTTTCACTACTTCAGGTAAACATGTTGTTAGCCTTTTGTTTTAATATAGTCCTAAAAGCACACGACACATTGTCGATCAGAAACCGGGGTCCCAGTCTGTCTCTTGAGGCACCTGCTTGATGCTGTAGCACACGAGAATGTCACCGTGCTGAAACCGGACGTTGGGATCCTGAAACATGAGTCCACACTCGACGTCCTTCTTAATGGATTCCACTTCGTTCTTGAGATGCCTCATGGATACTAGTGGACCTGCGGGAGGTGTGAATGTAGTGTTGGGGTTCCCGTGACAACCTCACGAGTTGGTTCTCAAACGAGAAAAGAAACATTGCACAGTTGACCCTCTCTAATGGAGTCACAACTAAGGTGAAAATACAGCATTTGTAATAATTGTATCAACCAGAATCAGCTGAAAAATAAAAGGCGCGATTGGGTTTATGTGATAGGAACACAAGCTTGATGCTGGTAATAGCACCAGCCAAGGGTAGCCTGTTGATATTAGTTGTCCGTTAGTTGCTTTAAGTGCTAATACGTAGCATACGAAAAGCTCCCAACAATAAACATGCTTTTCATCGTTAAGATTATGAGTAGTTGCTCACTACTACAACCACGATTGACTTTCTAAACAAAATATCCATATATGTATGCGCATAAGGAACGCGCCATTTTTAGTTGCTTTTTTTTGCTGGGTTTTGCTACTGTAATAGATACTTAGAGTTTCAGAGCAAAGTAATACAGTCGAGCCCTATAAAGATGCAAGTCTATCGAATATACGTAGATGCGACTTATATGACTACAAAAGAGATTCAATTGTACTCGCTACACTGTGAACAATAGCCTTGATTGCTTTTTCAATTTTCGCTAAAGCAGTGCTGCTACATTCTAAAAAATAAAGCATGGTGAACAAAAGATTTCCTTCTTTATATCAGTGTTCATCGTGTTGAGCTACAACTGAATCTACTTTCAAATCAAAACAAAAGGCAGAACATTACAGCATTCTAATGACAAACTGACCTGTTATCCTAAGCCATAGCTGTAGAAGACTTCTCATAACCACTTTGATGCTATGCCCGAGGAGGTGAAAGCACTGAAGAAAATGTAACTATACATATCTTACCACTGTGAATTACTTCAGAGTTTCGCACCACCTTGTAGAGTGCGTTCTTGCGCAGTGTTCCTTTTGTACACTTGCACCCTGCTACAGGAATCTTCTTCCGTCCTTCGTTGACCAGAAACTCCTGCTGCACAACCGCTTCTCCTGAGGAAGTTTCAAAAACAATGAAAACAGTTGTGAGGTGCACCGCAACAAAATGTCTATGTGACAAGCTTGCGAAGTTTATCAGGAACAGGACTAAATTTTTGAATAAGGGAATGAAGTTCACCTTGCCCATTGCAAGCAACTAATTCTTACACTGAGGAATGTTGGGGGGTGAACAGTAGACGGGTCCATTGGTTCCCATAGCTTCCCCAACATTGTCAGTTATTTAATTCTAAGCTCAGGAAGAGAAAGAAATGCAGTTGGGCTGGTCACATAGTACTGCATAGGATGGACAACCGGTGGTCAGCTAGAGCTATGGAATGGTTACCAAGGGATGGTAAACGTGGCCGAGGATGGCAGAGAGTTAGGCAGAGTTATGAAATAAGGAGGTTCACAGGGACAAAACAGAATCAGCTCACATACAAGACAGTGAACAGGAGATCATTTGAGAGGTCTTCGTCCTGCAGTGGACTTAAATAGGCTGAAAATGATGACGAATTCTAAGCTGAAGGCAGAAGGTGATGCAACTTACCGTGAACCTCGTCGACATCAAGAAGGGGCAGCCGCTTGCCGAGTTCTTTCTTGATGTCGTCGACGAGATGGTAGATGACATTGTAACTGCGAATGTCGACATTTCCCTCCTCTGCTGCCGATGCTGCTGCACCGAGGACAGGGACGTGAAAAGCGTAGACGACGCCTGCGAGAGAAGTTGCAGCTTTTCACAAAGCTGGGCTAAATGTATTTGCTTGTGCATTTTAAAATATATCTAGCTGGCAGCCGATATTCATAGATCCCTTTTCTTTGTGCATCTTTTCCAACCTTTAGAATGAGTCCAAAATCACAAAAGCGATATCTCAATCATTCTACTCTTAAACTAAGCACACAGCAGCTTCTTATCACGAGCATGAAATAGAGTTGTGGCTTACCAAAGGATTGCAGGTAATAAACACTATTTGCGATGCGTATATGAAAATTTCGTATACCACGTAGACATTGCCACGGACAACACGTTAAGAGATGTGGAGAGTGGGTGAGTAGGAGACAAGCGCAGCTATTGTCCACGTTTTTTGAGGACATTCCCATAATCATGCTAAACGAATTCACCAACAAGGCTTGGCAAGTGGAGGCTTTACATGGCATAGTGTAGTGTTAACCATGAGCAACACACAATGTTTGCTTTATCACACTATGATGAAACAGAAAAGCGCATTTAAGTTTGCTGAAGGAAACTTTTAAGAAACAAATTAGACTTGTCAGTTGTCTTGTGAGCTGTTTAGTGACTCACTTGTTGTACATGACATTACCATTGAATGGTTGTGCCAGCTCCACATCGGACTCTGAGACTGGTCCCACTCCGTAGTGAATGATGTCTAGACGACATTTCTGATGCGAGTGGTAAGTATCCAAAAGATCCAGGACAGCTTCCACGGAACCATCCACATCACCTGGAAATGGGGAGAAAATGAAAGCGCAGACCAGAGTTGCTAGTTCCGCTTATATAAGCGGATTTAGCATTCTTTTTGCTTCAAATCACTTGAATTTTCCAGTCACTTGTCACGTTTATTTTTAGGGGGGGGGGGGGGGGGGGGCTTAGCTTCATTTTTCCAGCAAAGAGTTATTTTAGTGATCATCACATTCACCAATAGCACATTTGTCATTCACTAATAGTGCGTTTGTCGATCACTTTGAACAGCTGAGTGTTAAAGTCATACGTTGGGGGGAATCAACAAATAACACTAATTATGCACTGGCAAACATGCATTCAACCGAATCGAGACTACCTTGGAGACAAGGTTAAAAAGTAAGTATATGCTTTCGTTCATACTAGCACATATTTTCGCTGTACAAAATAATTGAAGTGATTTTTTCAACTCCACTTCGTATTTGAGTGACATTTTTAAAAAATATTTTCAAGAATGAGAAAGTTTTATTAAATTTCCGCTTCTTTTAGGCTTCTTCACAAAAGTCGCGCCGCCTTTTGGAGGCTTTTTTTGTGATGATTATTTGCTTGTTAGCTCGGTAGCATCTGGCAACCCTGGCACAGACATAAGGAAAATGTTACGTTCCTGGGTTTCCTGTACTTTAGCACATGGAACCTGCAGAACTGATCGGAAATTTTTAATGAACGGGCCCCTCACCATGCTACACTGTAAATTTCGGCAACACACTTGACTTGAAGTTGCAGGGAACATTATAGTCAAATAAATTTTTAATCACTTCATTATTAGAGGACCTTAAGAAAGTTGAGACCACCCCATTACAATGCTGCCAGAATGGAGGGGGGGGGGGAAGCATGTCGGCTAGCATCTGCAAGCACTGCACCTTCTGTTCATTCTCCCATGTGTCTATGCCTATGACAAAATGTCACCTTTTTTTTTTTTTTAAAGATAAACCGCACATCTTTTTTTTTCCTTCTAATTTGCTTCTTAACACATTTACAATGCTCTGCATTGGACCACAGCCTGTGACGCAGGACACGCATGCAGCCCTTGCACTCTTTCGAAGGTCTGCAGCCATCTGTTTTTGATCGTTTTCAGCCATTTCGTACTTTGCAGACCCGACTGTCGCTGAGCTAACTGTGCGCCACCCTTGTTCATTTGCCATGGCCAGATCTGGTGAGGAGCCCTTTAAGGGCAAAACACGGAGCACTCACTTCGCATTCATGTGTGGCCTTACTGCATAATTGTTGGCGTCTTAGTGAAGCCTGCTGCGATTGAGTACTCCTTGTGACAGTTACCACTATGTGCTTGTTGGCATTCGTTATTTTTAAGTGCAGTTGGTGTTGCGGCAGGGCATAATAGGCAAAAAAAATGGGGTGCACAATTTTCACGCAAACTGCACTATATAGCGGCAAGGGCAGAAAGCTAGCAAGTTATGGCAACTCTGGCGATAATGTCGCTGCCCACCTTTGACAACGATGGGCAGACAGGGTGTGTCGTCGACAGTGTACTCCTTCTCACGGTTGGTGAGGCGCTTTCTCTTTTTCCGTATGCCCATGGCACGCCGTTGCTCGAGTTCAGCCTTGTACTGCTCCAAATGTTGCTGCACCTTCTGCTGAATAGCTTTGTACTCTTCAACATCCTTCTCTGCTTGCAACTGGGACTCTCGCCAGTGGGCGACCTGCTGCGCACGTTTCTGCAAGACGTATCATCGTTGAGGTCAGTAATGCAGGCTTTGTGGTAGTCAAGTCAGAACCGTCTACGAAATACAAGTTGTAGTGCAATATTGGGCAATCCCTGATATACCTAGTATTACCAAAAACCAAGGTACCAAAGCTGATACTTAACAATGGTATTCGGTGTGTACTTACCGAATTGTTTATTTTGGTCAGTGTGGTTCGGGTTGCTCTTCTAGTGTGACCACAACAATCGGCTCGCTTGCTGCACAGGTGCCTCGTCTCACATAAACATAGTCTATATGTCCTAAAGCTGTAGTACATATAAGCCCAGTGAAAGTGTATTTTAGCTAGTTCTAAAC
Organism: Rhipicephalus appendiculatus; assembly: GCA_030522465.1. Taxonomy (NCBI): domain Eukaryota; kingdom Metazoa; phylum Arthropoda; class Arachnida; order Ixodida; family Ixodidae; genus Rhipicephalus; species Rhipicephalus appendiculatus. The sequence continues at coordinate 39,596 of JALIZH010024277.1, forward strand.
AAAGAACAAGAAAAGCAAGACATTGCACATGGTGTAGTTGCACCAGAGATCTGTGACCGCTCCAACCACCTGTCAGCGCCATATAATCAGCATCAAATGCATATGTGTGTATAGACAAATTTTGTTATTTTGTCTGTTTTGTGTGAACACCACCTGAAAAGATCTGTCTTTTTTCATTAGCCTGTCAGCATTAAAATTTGCAAAGTTAAAATAATGGAAAGAACAATCGCAAGCGTTGATTGTCACATGCATTTTGGCAGGCTTTTAAAATTGTTGTTTTTGTTAATGTGCAAACCCAATTTTGGCAAGTGGTGTTATAAGTGGTCTACATTGAACTGACTATTATCTGAAAGCTGCACTTCCAACATGCAAATCGTTCTATGCAGCTCAATTAAAATAACCTTGTGTGTGTTCATTTTGAAGTAATCCTTGTCAGAGCACCAGGACATTTTCGTACATTTTGAGACCATAGCAAGTAAACTTCACCTCTGATTCGACTTCAATGATGACATCACCAGCAGATGGAAGTGACCTCCAGCCAATCACTTGAACTGGCGTTCCAGGCGGTGCACTTTGTACTGGCTTACCCCACTCATCAAACATGCCACGGACCTGGGTAAAAACAAAAATGCCGCTAAAGTACTGTGCTCCAGCTTCAATGCTACCGTCCACAGAGTAACTTTGGCAAAGTTTACCTTTGCCCACGCCAGCCCAGCGACTAAGTATGCTCCTTTCCTTAGTGTGCCCCGCTGAACTAAAGCCGTGGAAAGCTTCCTGCAAACACATGTTCGCACATTCACTTACAGTCACATAACAAGAGCATGCCATAGGTGCACTGCATTAGCTTATGACATAGCCCATTAATTTGAATAATCTAAAATACCCTCCAAAGAAAAAATTGGACCAGCGATGCAATAGTGAGGCGAAGACTGAGGAAGTAGCGGAGCTGGTGGTGTTCCCCTCCTCCTTATCCTAGCTTCCTTTTCAACCCTTGTTATACTATACAGAGCTATGCTACACTTTATCCTCTTCCCTCCTCCTCGCCCTTCCCCACCCCTTTGCTGTAGTATACTATACAGTGCTATCCTTTACTGTCCTTTCCTCCTCACTCTCACTTCTCTTTCCCACACTTCCTGTGCTCTTTCTTTCCCTTTATCTCTATCTTTTCCTTGTTCTCTCGCCTAGAGCAACACAATCATATGGTTCCTATAAATGCTTGTTCTGCAAGCGTGCCTGTATAGCCGAGTGGTTATGATGCTCGCCTTCGGACCGTGGGTTCAAATCCCACCTGCCAAGAAATTTTATTTTGTTTTATTTCTTCTCCTCCAATGCGTTGCCAGGCAATGCGAGATGCCATATGAGGTAGAAGCCGTTCATGATGACGGTAATTTTCTGTTAACGCCACACAGGGCATTCGCGAGCTTAAACAGCTCTGCTGTTAAAAAAAAGCATGCCGTAGGAATACCATGTTAAGATAACACACAAACGTGCAGCATACGAACATGAAAGTGCCAAAGATTGGGTGTAACCTATGCTGCTTCAGTGTTTGTCTCAACTAGCTGGTGTAGCAGCTCATAGGAAAGATCAGTCAAACACTCTCAATCAGTGCATAGGGATAAAACAAAAAAATCATGTGTGAAGCACAAAGGACCATCCCTGTCATCTATGCACTTTTAAGAGTAGGTCCCAGCCTCACCCTCTGTGTTGGTCAGTCATCGACTCAATGACAACACCTTCAACGGGGCCCTTTGGGTCTGCTTTGATCTCCATCAACTCGGCTTGCGTCAGAATAGTTTCTGTCAACTTGTCCAAATTTGTGCCCTGCAAAGGAAATATTATATCGCTGACAGAAATTGCCAGCACCCAGCATACAGTTCAAAGGTATGCCTACGAAAGCAAGACATGACTGCTGCAGAGCAATTTACATTCTTATGAGCATTGCAAAAGTGCTATGTAATGTGCATTTCAACTTGAACTGGATGAAACTGCAAGAGTGACAGATCCAGAAAGACAAACTTTTTTTTTTTTTTTTTTTTTGTGAACGAGCTACGAACCTTCAGTGCCGAGATGCAGACATATTGTGTGTCCCCACCTTCGTCGTCCATCTGTATTCCATGAACAATAAGGCCTCTCTTGGCATTTTCCTGTAAGGAAAAATGGAAAACATTAATTCACGTACTTCTTATACTGCATGCCAAGAATGCCACCTCAGTAACACTCACAATATCAGCTGTAGGCTTGTCCATCTTGTTTATCGCAACTATTATTGGCACTGAAATAGGAGAATAAAGGACCTAACATAAATACAGTGGCATCAGAAATTTCTTCAACAAACTACTACTACTGGCCCTACGTTATTGCATTCTTACATGGAATAAACATAGCTCACAATCAACATAATATACTAAATGTAAATGTGCTTTTTTCAGTGGCATTCGCTTCGTGAAGAGCATTTTATCTTTACGCAGAAAGCGGCACAGTTGGCCCTAGAAATCAAACCCAGACATTAAAATTCTGGAAATACATCTTACCCAGAGGAGTGTACCTGTAAACAAGTAGCACATAAAAATAGTAGCACAAGAAGTAACATATAAAATATGGAAGTATATTAGCACTTAAAAAAGCTGCTACTAGCACCCTGATGGAAACGTAGAAATACAGCAACAGGTTTCCCAGGACTTACCATTGGCTTCACGAGCATATCTAATGGATTCAACAGTTTGCTCCATGACTCCGTCATCTGCAGCAACAACCAAGACGACGATATCTGTGGCCATGGCTCCTCTTTCACGCATTGCCGAAAAAGCTGCATGCCCGGGCGTGTCCAGGAATGTGATGCGGTCTTTGCCAGGAAGCTTCACTGAAAGTGCAAAGGACGTACTACTTTCGTGACTCGAAGTGCTGATCAAAGCGTGCCAAAAAAATCACGCCATATCCACGAAGTGAATGATGATGAGTGGGCGAAGCTCGATCGTTTTCATCCATGGCAGAAAGAGAATGTGCGGTCTGGAACGCGCTTATATTTCATGGTCATCAGCGTCGTCATCGTTATCACGTGCAGTGGGTACATTCCACTATACTGGAAGGCGCTTATACTTCATCGTTATCACGTGTAGTGGGTACATTCCACTATACTGCGTCATCGTCATCTTTATCACGTGGAGTGGGTACATTCCACTATACGTGGCTATCTACCTACCTACCTACCTACAACTACAACTACAACAACTACAGAGGAGGGACAGACCCACACCCTTAGGAGCTTCGCCCCTAAAAATTTTGCTGCGGTGCGTGGATCTTCACATTTTTGGTAGACAATGCCACCATCACTTGTACTAAAAGAATCACTTTTTTTTTTTCAGCCCGGTATTCCTGCAGGTGATATGACTATCTTGGTTGGTTCAGACCAACACTATTCAACATGGTATTGAACAAGATCTGTCATGAAATCACCAACTTCAGTTGCAAAATTGAGCACAACACTTCAAAGAAAAATATTTGGAACACACTATTTTTCAAGCGGCACCCCATGTTCCAAGGGCTTCTCAAGCAACACCCCGTGTTTCAAGGATTTGTCATTGCTTCAAGATTCCACCATCCATCCCCTGAACTTCGACCTTATTTGGATTTCAACCGCAAAAGTCGCGCCGTACTGTAGCGATAGCAGGGCTTGACATTTCCTCCATGAATTTTGACAAAGTGTAAATCAGCACACAGACATTCTGCATATATCTAATTTAATTTTGTTATCTAAGATAAGTTTGTTTTGCTAATCTAGACATTGGACACTTTATTACTGTAAAGCTTACCAGTGAAGGCACCAATATGTTGCGTGATGCCACCAAACTCCTGGTCGACCACATTGGTATTGCGAAGCGAGTCTAGGAGCGTAGTCTTCCCATGGTCAACATGCCCCATGATTGTGATGACTGGTGGTCGTGGGACAAGCACACTGGGATCAGGAGGTGGCCTGGACGATAGCATCAAGCGTGAAAGCTTTTAAACAGCACATCACACATAACTTTTCCAGTACCTTTGTTTTGCTTTGGCAGGTGTCAGTTTACGTAGTAATCACAGTGCTTCATGCCCAGAGACATCGCACAGAATAGATTCCACATTGCTTGCTATAAACTGTTCCAGTATCACTTGTAAAGGTACCAAGGTCTACGGGATGTCACACAAGTTCTCAGACACCGTTGCCCCACAGACTAGAGAGACAATATACTTGTGATTACAGTACATAGCCTGTTATGATTTGTGCACGGAATGACACAAACGGATACTAGCACAATACCACGCTGTTTTCCACATATTCACATTTTATTACATCAAATTTTGTGCAATTTTGTGCTAACCTGCCATCGTCCCTTAATGGCAAAAGGATGGGTCCAATCCCAGCCATGGCAGCGGCACTTCAATGGGCGCAAAATGCAAAAATATTAAAAACACTTAGATTTAAGTGAATACTGAAGAACCATGGGTGGTCAGAAACAGTCTGAAGTCTCTCGCTATTGCATTCATCGTGTTCTGGCATGCAAGGCAAAAAAAGTTAAAATTCTTTTAAACAAAATCTAAATGCAAATAAACAAATATTAAGCTAATTGTGCTTGAAGAAGCAGTATGTTGTAGGGGTCATACTGATGTTTTTACATTACTTTTTTTCCGGTGAAATATATAGACTGGAAGAAAATTAGGAGAGAGATGGTCAGTTTAGTGAAAAGCTGGAAGTGCTGACCTGACTTACAGGTTGGTACGTTATTAAAAAACTCATTAAGAGAGCTCACCTTTAATGTATTGTGCCATGGTTCGTTAGCCATTTCCACATTTATAACTTAATTATATTTTACACGCAGACAACTTTGAAATAAAAGCAGAATTTTCTGAAAAAAGATTAGAACGTGCAAGATGTACACGCGGCAATGATTTGCGTACCTTCTGACTGCATCCTGAAACTCCTTCTTTGGCGACTGCTGTTCTGGAGGAGCGACGATCTGACCACGAAGACCAAGTCTCTTGAGAATCAGGAAAAGAATGTCGGTATCATCAATTGCTGGAAAAGAGCAAGGCATGCCAAAGAATGAATGAACATTGCTAATTGAAGTGCCATGCAAGAAGCACTCAAGCGTTGCCATAGCAACACACTAACCACAATCGTCATGGTCGTACTGGCTGGCATTCTCAACAAGCAAGATTGCTTCATAGATGTCATCTGAAATGAAGCAGAGGTTTGGAATTCACAGTTATATGGCTTCTGTTAGTTTTTTTTTTTTTTCCCCACTGATATGATAGGACAGTATGCTGCAAGCAACGTTTTCAATTTCAACACAAACGTTAAGAGACATAGGCACACCTGTTGTGGTTGTCTAGTGAGTATGGTGCTTGACTGCTGACCCAAAGGTCACGGAACCGAATACCTGTCGCACTGTGATGGAGGCGAAATGCTAAATGCCTGCGTACTTATATTTAGGTGTGCATTAAAGAACCGCAGGAGGTCGAAATTTCTGAAGCCCTCCACTATGCGGCATTCCACATAATCATATCGTGGTTTTGGGACATAAAACCCCAGAAATTATCGTCAAGAAACATAGACACAGTCAATGCCTGCGCCTATGTCTGAGTTCTTTGGAATAGCTGTCGAAAGTACCACTTGCAGCGCAGTGTTCCATCACGTCACCACGACCAAATGACCCACTACGACACATTACTCGATTGACAATGCATACATGGTGGCTGCATTTGACGTCTTACCTATCGGGCGATCTGCTACTTTGGCAAGTTCCGCAAGAGTGATATTCTTCCAGACTTTGACGACAGGGCTCTTGGGCTTTGTTCTTGATGGAACCTGAAACAAATTCGTTGTGTGGCATAATTAAGCATCTGATGCAAATGTTTTGGACAACACGCTTTCAGATAAATATACATGTACAGAAACCTCGATGAACTGGTTTTCAGTGCCTGTGTCACGTCTCCTCGTGTGCCATATAAACTTTTTACCCCGTCATTTTTTTTTTTAGTTTAGGATGAAGTGTGCGTGTTAGCATGTTCATTTTTCTTCGTTTTTGCAGAACTGTTGAGAATATATTAAGCGACAAAACTGGTAAGTGTATGAAGGGTTGTAGCACAACTAGGCTGTCTCGTGAAAGGTAATGGGATCAATCAAGCTGCCCTATGGCAGCTTGATCAGCCCTTCAACTCTTCACAAAACGACGTCTCTGGTAGTGGTTTAACAGAACCTGTTGTCCTGTTGTCTAGCTCTTGTGATTGTTGTTTGTTCTTTGCGCTCAAATTTCCCATCAAACTGGTAGTGGTGTTGACAGAATACCGGTGAAGCAAACTGAGTAATGACCTGCCGTAGAAAATAAAAAAGACTGCGAGCATTTGACATGTGCTTAGCAAACAGAGTAGAATTAACATTGATTATGCGGGGGTGGTATTCTCGGCAGATCACTTTCGAAGACACTTTCGCGAAATTCGGCCATCTACGGGTCAGAGCTGCCTCGAATTGTGCCAACCGCGCTCAAACAACGGGCCAGAAATGTCGGTCGTAGACTCCGACGAAGGAGACGCCGACATCGTGAAATCTCGCGAAAGCGAAAGTACCGCCGAAAGTGATCGCCCGAGAATGCCGTCCCATGACGACACGGCAGCGTATACGGGGATGACCTGAACAGTAACTCGTAAGTGCGGGTCGTGACATTGCGAGCAGCATTAATCAGCCTTCGCGACGCTTTTATGAATTCATGTAACGGCAAAAAACTGCAAACAACGTACAAACGGCTTCTCCATCTTTCTCGCCCATCGCCAGTAAGAAGTGCTGAATAAACGCGATCCGCAGAGCGAACATCCATGGCTTGTGCCGCGATGGTCGGGATAACCAACAGCCAACGTCCGCGATGCGTCGCTAAGGCTCGAGGACCGCAATCTACAAGAAAGTTCATTCAATGAAAAATTAGCGCAATGTGAAGGTTACCAAGCAACTGGAGCAAGGAATCACCGTAAATCAGAGGACCGCAACAGCAATAAGGCTACCGAAATGCATCTATACAGCTTCTCAGTTTTCCACATTTGCCTCGTAGCGATGTAAAAGAGACATAAAACTTTCTCGCCAAGCAAAAATACATACCGAAACCTGCGGAGATGCCTCACGGCAGTTACTCTCATGGACGCCGCCATTTATTTTTGCCATGCGTGTAAATTTAGCGTAGACGTAGTTTCGTATTGCTGAAAAATTCCAAAGGAGACAGTTTTACGGCACATTTCAAACTATCCCACCATGTGTACGCGCAGACTATTTAATACTAAAAATACTTATGTGTTGTACTTACTAAATTTGAAGTAATAACGAGTCTGGAAGATCTCCGAAAGTGCTACAAAACATGCTGCTGCCCCCCACGACTGAACTCGTATGCGGATCGCCATGTGGTTTATGTTGTCGTAATGTGGAAACCGCGGGTAGCGCTAACGCGATACTTTTTTACTGAACTTTCGTGATGTAAAACTTCTGCACAGATAAGCCCACGTTAATAATGGAGACAGCGGACATCAACGTTTGTTTGGACTTCCTCCGCAACATTTTAATCGGTCCCGCAAATGGCGTGGAAAGCCTTCAGACGAAAATCCGGGTAAATGTGCTCAGACCGGCCGCTTCGTTTTTGCACGCATTTTACCGTGATTCACCGACGGTCATATTGTGATTGTTTTCACACATTCATTTTACAGTCTGTCATCAATGAAACGGCGAAGCAGCCGAAGCTCAGTTTGCCATCGTTACCGATATCGTCGCTTCTTGTGGACCTCTTGGAACATATCGCCGATCAGGTGTGTTGGCATGCGCACGCGATGGTTTCGCGATCCGCGGCTGCAATATATTATTAATTTTAACATGCTTGCTTTGCGCGCTATAAAATTATCTGACATATGAAGTACCGGGAATGCCAATTCTGCTGAACGTTTGCATAAAATGATATGTTATGTGCGTTGCCTTAAAATTACATTTTTTCACACGTTTCATTGCACCCAACAACGTGAAATGTAGTAGGCAACCGTGCACGCGCGCACACAAGTAAATATATGCATATATTGAAAGAGGTTGGAGGGCTGCTTTCTTTGCATTGCACATCACGTGTATATAGAACTGGTGCCCACTAAAACACTTTCTTACGCAGGGTGCAAAACCGGACACCCTCCTGCTTGCTGGGACATGCGTGTTGCGCATTCTGTGCCGATTTTTGACACTCGATGCTGCTTTCGATGCCGTGCGGGAACTTCTCGCCACACCTTTACATGATTCATCTCTGAAGTTGTGCCTCAATGTATTCCTGCCATCACCGAGGTCACCTCCACAGTCTGTGAACGCCTTGAACAGTCCCACATTTTATCACCTTTGCCTCATTCATGGCGTCCTGAGTGCTGGCCCCGACGCGCATTCTCTCCTAACATGCCAAAGGGACGGAACCGCAGTTCCCTTGATCATAGAGGTTTTACGCCCACTTGTCATTCTTGTGCAAGACGACAGGATCTCACGGTATCACAGCGTCAGCACTCTGCACCTGTGGTTCAAAACGCTGGAACAACTGCATCGAAAGTCAGAGGCAAGAAAAGAAGGCAAAGCATTTCCCGTGGGATCTCTGGCGAAGAACTTATTCACTCCCGAATCGGATGCAACATCACTCGTCCTCTCAGCGGTCGATGCCAACTGGGAGTCGTCCGTGAATGGAGTGTCTGACCTTGTTAAGAAAATCTATCAGTCTTTCCTTAATGTGACACATAGTGAGTGCCTGACTGAAAACAGCTATGCAAAGCCGGGGACTGGCCTGCCCGATATCGTGCCGCCGTTTCACAAGTATTTGCTCGAAAGAACAATGCAGCTTGACTGGAAAGAAAAGCCCAAGTATCTAAGCATTGCGTGTCTATTGCAGTTTGTGCCATTTGAATTGGTGAGTATAGTTCCTGATTAAGCTAATTTCTGAAAGGTAGTTTGCACGACATATTTCATTAGATGTTTATGTACCACAGACACACTTAGCCAATATGGTGTAACCATATTGGCTGGGGGGGAGGAGGGAAGTGTCGCTCAAACAGCTACTGTGAACTTTGATTCTAAGGGCACGATCGCGATTGCTGGCGCGCGCTATCTCGGCAGGCATCAGTGAAGGGCTCGTATACCTTTCTACGTGCTGCGCTCTCAATGCAAAGAGACTGCGAAAAGCGCATCTCTCCCTGGAGCGGCCATATTCTCCTACTCCAGTGTTTTGTAGAGTTATGCGAGATCGAATCCATAAGAGTTAGCTGCCAGCCTTACTTCGTATAAATTACCCTTTGTTGCTATCGCATTCATTGCAGTGAAACTGTGATTTTTTTAAGAATGGCTTTCACAGGATGTTAGTCTTTCTACAGACGCAACCAGTCTTTAGTTTGCACTTGCAAGACTTCTGGGACCATCTATGCATGGCCATCTAACTAAACTTGTTGGGATTACTTGTATTAAGCATGCATAGCAAAGAGCACTGCTTACACACACACACAATGTTTGAACACGTACATATGTATGCCTTACCAAGTAGTTGTTTCAGTCCACAACAGTAAAGCATATATAACAGCCATATATGTTAGCTACTCTAGTAAACACCGCTGTGGAAACAAACTCTGAAGGCCTTCACCTATTGCCTTTGGATGTATTACACATTCGTACTAACCTTCTTTCCTTCATCTCAATTTCCTTTCAGTGTCTGAAAATTGATGCTGATTTTACAAAGCACTGCATCCGTGGACTGCTGGCTAACCACCTCGTATCAGCGACTGTCGATGTTTACAGAGCATCTTTGACATTTGGGTACTGCTTGCTTTGTAACTTTTTTCATTTCAAGCATATCTTCTGATGTTTGACGTTCCCCTTGTCACCAGGTCTATCTATAGTCTGCGTGAATGCTCTTTTCCTGAATATTAGCTTGCATCTCTCACCGTATACAGAAATGTATCTTTTAAAGGCCTTCATTTTTCTCTTGCTTTCTGCATGTCGGAAAAACTCTGGAAATCTAATTTCTTTCTCCTTCTGACTTTCGTTTAGTTCAACTCGCACAGCAAGCAAGGAAATGTGGTCTCTGTACTGGAAGGCGCCAGTTGTAGACATCATCAAGTGTGATGATGGGTGAGTCTGTTCCTAAGTGTCTCAGGTATTATTTTCCTGTCAGCTACACCCTGTTTATAGACAGAACCATTATGTCTACTGGGTACCTCCTCATTCACCGTGTCATGTACCAACCCCTCTCGTTATACAGTATTATAAATTATAGGGACATTCAAGGCACATTTTCACCATTGGCACCACCTACAACACACGCAACCTGCGCATAGAGGACCGAGTCTTCAGAGGTCCTCAGAGCATTTGGCAGTGAAAATGGCAAAGTCAGGTGAAAACAAGTCTGCACTGCACCCAGTTGGTTATGTAGACAAGCCAGGACAGCGTACTACTATCTGCTGTTGTGTGAGCTTTGTGTACAGAAACAATAGGATCGATTCGGCGTCATCACTATTCGATTCATATTCGATTCGGTTCCAAAATGCACTGTTCGCATGCCCCTACAATTTACGCATTCAGCAATAAGTCATTAGGGAGTTTTCGAATAGGGGCCCCAAAGAGATAGTGTCGAGGCCACTGCACATGTGCGAGACTCAAACAGGGTTTGGGTTTAGCGTTGGGGGATGCTATTTCTCGAATTTAGCGGTAGCCCCAAAGCTTGCCCTAAAAGCTTTGTGTCAAACAAACGTGACGGGACCCACTGAAGCGACAGCCCTGGGCCAAAACTAGGTCGACCTAGAATGGCGGAGTGTCCAAAGTGCCGCAGACCCTATTAGAAAATTCTTAGCTTCTGCTTGACCCAAAGCGAGCACACGCAAAGGTCCTTAGGGCCCCAAACTTTTGGGGCCCTATTCGTAAACTCCCTATTAGTAGAATTACTGCTGTGCAGCCATGCCCATGCCACTTAGTGCTGCATATCAGTGTTCGGAGCAAAACTGACCCTACGTGTCAAGCTACAAGTACTAGCGGTTTACTTACTGTCTCACCTTACTTTTTGAACCATTAATATGTCACGCCTGACTGTTTTTTCTCACCGAAATTGCCATTGAAGTTTTACTCAATAGTGCCCTGCCACTTCTCTTCAGGCCAGAACTATTTTCACTTGTCACCGGAATGAGTTTTAACTGCCCCTTTTTTCATGTCGCACTTGTCTCTTCTCATTACATGGCAACTAGGTGGCTATGGCACATGCTGCCAAGCACAGGCTCGTGGATTTGATCAGATGGTTTGTCAGGTTGATGCTAAAAGGAACAGAAGCAAGCAAAAGATCTAGCAAGAAGGATAATAGCTTAGATTCAAAAAATACCTTGCAAGTGGGAAATAAATTCACCCGAATTTATTCGCATAAAGCACTTGCCCTCGTATGAGTTTTCACCCCCGTAAAATTTGGCACTACCATTAGTTGCACCAATCAAAATTTCTTCATCTCTAACAAAGGCTTTCCCTTGTGTCATTTTTGCAGAACATGCCTTCAGAACATGACCACCCACTTACTACCATGGACTCTTAAGAATGTTCCGGGCAGCTTAGAAGAGCTTGCGGAAAGCTTCAGAACGTGTGCGATGGACGACGTATCACTTTCTTTCCTTGCAACGCTGGGTCGTATTGCTGTGCAAGCAGGGCTCACATTCAAGGTTCTAGAGGCAAGTTCATAATTTGGCACAAGCTTTTAAGTTTTGTCGGCTACATTCAGTACTCTTCCTGCGACTACTTTTGTGACAGCATGTTGACTGAACATTTATGTTGGCTGTCCTTGGCTCCAGCACACACCCCATGTTTACGAATTTCTCATGGGCTGGCTTTGGTAGTTTTTCTGTACTGGCCTGCTAGAGTGTTGTTACTAGCGACTTGCTGTGGCTGCGTACATAAGTCAGGCTATTACCGATTTGCATGTCTTGTGGTATATTTCGTAGCTGTTCTTAGCTACTTGTTTTTTTTTCAGTACAGTAACATGAGCTACACTTAAGACTAGCGCAGCATTCTGAGTGTGCCACTTCAAACTACACTGTGATGTTCAAGGTGGTTGTGAGAAATGCTTTTCACTGTTCTAATTTATTGCAAATACTTTATGCAACAACAGGTTTAGCGACAAGAATTCCATGAATGATTTTGTCCTAGCTGTCTTGTGTGCCTTATTTATATGCTTCACAGCCTGAAATGTGATCTCAACCCCTAAAAATCAAAACTGCAAGAGTGTCATTTTGTAGTGCAAGTTCGATGAGTTCATTAAGTGGATTTTTAATTTGTTTTTTGCATTAATTCAGGCATCAAATTCTTTCAGCATTGGTGATTTTTTCCTGCGAGTTCATTACCTCATACCACAGAGAATCAACATGCACAGCTTCTTTTCTTATGCTGATTTATTTACTTGTTTATTGACATCATAATTTTGCAGGAGCCACTGATGGCACAGTGTCTTGTACACCAGTCCAATGCAATACGGATAGAAACCTTCAGCCTATGTTGCTCTTCATACATACTCCATGCAGGTATGACTTTAGTATTTTACATGTAACACCCTAGTTTTTCTCATAATTGAGATGGTGTATGTTACTAGCGCAATCCTTAAATCTTGCAGTTTTATTCAATCTAACATTAGCACGGTATTTTCTCGAATGTAATGCATGTTTTTTTCCGGATTTTTGCTACCTAAAGTCGACCCTCGCGTTACAGTCGAATAGCGAAATGACTCTTTTTTTCTTCTTGGACGCAATGAAACGTCACCCCTCGCATTACAATTGCGATCGCTCTACAATCAAGTAAATACAGTAATAATTGCAGCAGCTTGCTTCCTGCAGATTTTTTTTTAAACTGTGGTCTACTCCCGCCAGGAATTGAACCTGCTCATACAGACTGTGTTGTATATCGATACGTATGTGTTGTGATGTTATATTGATGTTATTTAATTCATGATATTCCTCGACTGTTATTGGTACATTTTTACTTACAAGTATGATTTTAACCTACCAGAAGCTTCAATAATTACTTTCATTTTTTTATTTGCTTGCTGTTCTTACCTTAGTGCCAATCTTTTGTTCTATGTTTTTCATACATGTACTAACAGGAGGTACCCCTGACATTTTTTTACTTTGGGACCTCCGTCTGTATTATTTTTAGCTTGCATGTGCATTGTATTATTTTATTGTGTAAATAAATAACTGTAAAACCAACTTGAAACTTTTGCCATTAATTGTGAAAGTTCATGTCTTAACATGTTCACAGTGATGTTTGTTGCATCAATTATTTCTTTATCAACGCTACAAAACGGCCAGTGCAAAGGCTTGTGTTAAAATGCACTTGCTAATAAAATTTACTGGAATCACTTTCCGAGGTGCTAAGTTTTCCTTTTGAAGCCTTGCTATGTAGATAAAATAACTATTCCTACAGAGCGTCTACATTTACTTTGAAAGCAACATGAGGCCTTTATGGTTTAGTTTTACACGTTCTGTACGTTACTAGTTAGCCCTCAGTAAATGTCACTGACATGTGATGACTGATCTTCATTTTTTTCAACTTTCAGGAAAGCCAGAGGCTGACCTGTCAAAGATACTTCAATTTGTGACGGCCAACCTAAACGTCGATGACTCCTGGTTCCGGTCAAAGCTTGTCGTGCAGCTTGAAAATGTCTTAGTGGCTGTGCGAGAGAGCACAGTGTCAGAGTTCAGCAGAGCAACCCGCCAAAAGAAAAGATGCGGCGAGGACGGCACACTGCAAAACCTTTACACATCAGCCTTCTGTAGGTATCGGCTTGCACGACCATTAGAAATAGATCAAGAACTTTATTGAAAGAAGTCTCTTGCTTCCGTAGTTAGTCCTTTCCAAATTTCTCTGAAAAAAAAGAAAACCTTGAGATTTATGGTAGCATATTTGTAAAGTTACATGATTTACCTGCGGTGACGACATGGATGTGGTGTTCTGCTGCTCAGCTTGAAGTTGTGAAGAAAAAGTGTAATTCTGCGGTTTTACATGCTAAACCCACGATGTGATTATGAGGCGA
>JALIZH010024278.1:0-55897 GCA_030522465.1 Rhipicephalus appendiculatus
ATATGCACTTAAACAACGCTTGGAACGAGACATCACAGTAGAAGTAGGCATGACGAACGCAGACTAACAACTTTTTCATTCAAATCACAGAAACTTGCCTCCTGGAACGATGCGCACGCGAAATAACAGTCATGACCGTTCACCCTCTCTACTACTACCCTGGCGTTTCGTCCCAAGTGCAGTTTAAGTTCACATAGTAATGTTTTTTCCTACTACGCCCTGAATGCACCCCGATGTGCTATGGAGTGCGGTTATCTGATGAGGTCACAAAATTTGACGATCTGTGGCTTCGTGATGACGTCATATATTCAGACGTCATCACGTGATCACAATTTTTTTCGCGTCACTCGTGTTGGCGCTGCCTAAACCCGCGCCAGCGGTAAATAATTGGCGTCTGATGATGAGTCATCATCATCAACAGAAAGCACTGGACCGGGTTGATTGGCGGAACGTATGGGCGAGGCCTTTGTCCTGCAGTGGGCGTAGTCAGGCTGATGATGATGAGCCATCTAGGCTTTCGCTTTAAAATACTTCTCCTGGACTAAGGAAAGAAGTGGAAATTTTTGAGAGCTCTTTTTTCTTTGTTATACACAATATTAATTAGAACTAACACACAATAATGTCAAGGAAAGTCTAGGGGACGTTATTAGTTGTAAACTGTAACGTAAATGTGAAAAAAGAAAAGTGGACGTAAACATAACTTGCCGCTTGCAGGGACCGAACCTGCGACCTTCGAATAACGCGTCCGATGCTCTACCAACTGAGCTACCGCGGCGGCCATCCCCCGTTCACTTTATGGGATATATATGTGGATTTAAACGTGGACTATTGCAAATGAATATCATTCTCTCGCAGGTCACGTGGGACTGCCTACCCGACACGGCAAAATCCGAGATCTGTCCCGCTTCGACGCACAGTTCTTCAGCACGCACCCGAAGCAGGCGCAGTCGTTGGATCCTCAGATTCGACTATTGCTGGAGACCTCGTACGAGGCTATCGTGGACGCGGGATACGATCCCGAGACCTTGCGCGGGCGCAACATCGGCGTATTCGTTGGTGTTTCCGCATGCGATACGCGCGACATGCTTGCAATCAACGCAGACGAGACGGGCGGCTACGGATTGCTTGGTTCCTGCCTCTCCATGTGCGCGAACAGAATTTCATACGGCCTGGATTTTCACGGTAACGTGCACATTCTCTAACGTTCACTGCAACGAGCAGTTATAATTGTTGCCTTTCAAAGAACTTGATTGAGCTTGCAAAGTCTGACATACAAAAATCATTCATTTGGTGGTTACGGAAATTGCGACACCACGCAAGGAACGTGTCCTAACATTCTGTTCTACTCAATTTGATCGTCCGCCGCGGTGGTATAGCGGTTAGGGTGCTCGGCTGCTGACCCGAAGGTCGCGGGTTCGATCCCGGCCGCGGCGGTCGCATTTCGATGAAGGCGAAATGGTAGAGGCCCGTGTACTGTGCGATGTCAGTGCACGTTAAAGAACACCAGATGGTCGAAATTTCCGGAGCCCTCCACTACGGCGTCTCTCATAATCATATGGTGGTTTTGGGACGTTAAACCCCAGATATTATTATTATTATACTCAATTTGATCTACAACCTCGCATATTGGAGGTGCTCGAAAAATTCTGCGTATATAGCTTCGCATTTATACACCTTTTAGTCCTAGAAAACTTGAAACGCTCATGTTTCGGAGCCCTCTGGAAGGTAATGTAGTATTTCTTTACCTATAAGCTAATGTTGACATATCCTCAGCTTAGGTTAACGAAATTCGAACTGCTGAAGCCACTGCGGCAACGTCGTACCGGATTTTTTTTCTGCGGACTTTCGGCTTTATTATACGGGCCCTCTAACTCATTCCGAGCCCCCATTTTTCGTTTCTGGCTTGCATAGACCGCATGATCGACATGCAAACATAGAAATAACGGCGGGAACACGGGGCAAGCAGTAGGCTATTATTCAGCCTAGAAAATTCAAAATACAAAAAGAAGGCCAAACCTACGATTGAATTCTGTGGAGGGTCACATGACCTTATTCCATCCGCCCACTGACGTCATGTGGAACTGCCAATGTAATGAACGTGGAGCGCTTATGTAGGCGAGTGTTGTACTCCATGGTTCCGTAGAGCGGCGCTGTAAAGCCAAATGCGAAACAGCGGCCAGCGACCTAACCGCGTTTCGAAGTTCTAAGGGTCTTTTTGTCCCGACGATGTTGGTTTGGCGTTCAATGAAAAAGTACACAAGTGAAAACAAATGCAAGTTATATTCCCGTCTTTCATGCAATGCTGCAATTGCCTCAACGTTGGTTTTAAAAAAAATCAGAGGCCCGCGCATGCTAATAGTTCTGCCACAAATTGTCCAGATGAGCGCCGCTACGCATTGGCGTGGTGAGCAGCCAGATGTGGTGAATTCTCTGCGTGAGTAAAGTATTAACACTATGGATGTGAGCGCTTTGACCTATGCTAAAGCAGTCTCCAGCGATTAGTCTCTGCGATGCTCCAATAAAGCAGTTGCTTGACAAATATTAAGGCGAAAGCCTTTAATACCTCATGCTCACCTCCGTCCGTCCATCCGTCTGTGTCCTGGCATGGTGCCAGGTGGCCACCAGGGGGCGCCAACGGACACCGGTCGCGCCTTGCGTCGGACTATAGAGCGCTCGCGCTTTGTTAGCGTGCTACTGTGTCCCACGTAGGTAGGTACTAAACTTTATTAAAGTCCTGAAGAAGTCATCCCCCCAGTTTTCATTGAGGGAGGACCTCGGGCCCCCTCCCACGTCTGGACGGGAAGACCAAGCCTCACCGCCGCGTCGTGGGCCTTCTAGGACTGCCTGGAATTGTTGGAACCAGTCGTGGCTCTTGAGCAGCGGATAAAAAGTGTCTAGCGAAATCTCTTCATCCGTGTGGCGCTGAAAAGAGGGGCACTCCCAGAGCATGTGGTTAAAATCGCTGTATCCGCGGCAGTCGGGAGCAACAAAAAAAAGTTACTTTTCGAAAAATGGCAACTTTCTCGTCTTTTCTAAGCCTATATGCTCCCTCGCAGCCGTCGCATAATTATGCGCTTTCATGTGAGCTGTGGAAACCATCTCCAAGGCGTTCGTGTTGAACATTTCCTAATTGTACCTGGCAAGGTTGCTTCGACATACCTCACGTATAACTTCCTAATTATTTTGTGCCACGGAGTAAGTCGTCATTGCCGTATCGCCGATCTTGCCCCCCTTGAGCCTTTTGTGTCTTGAATGATAATGTTCGCAGAAAATGTAAAAGAGCACATGTGTATGCCATTGCTGGTCAAGCTTCAAGCAGTATTTCTGGGTACGTGGTGCTTGAGCAATAGTTGGTAAACTTACGCAAGGGTGGAGTATTAGGCCTCTGTGTAGCAATAGAGATAGATATGATGATGCTAAATGATGGTGTGTACGACCGTTTCATAGCACGTGCACACTACGACACGCAGGCCCGAGCGTTGCCGTGGACACTGCCTGCTCATCAGCAATGACGGCCCTAAATGAGGCTGTGCAGGCGCTCCGTTCTGGGCGCTGCGAAGCGGCCATTGTAGGAGGAAGCAACGTGACACTGGCTCCCGCACGCTCTCTACACTACCAGCGTCTTGGTATGCTCGCGCACGACGGAAAATGCAAGGCGTTTGACGCTGACGGTGAGTATCCCGCGGTCCCGTACAACAGGGTGCCGCGCGAAAACTGTGATGCCGCCAGAGTTCGCGTACTACGACGTGATTGTGTAGATTTCCCTGATATTTGTGTTGTGTGCACTGTAAAAGAAAATTACTCCCAGGTGGGAGTAAAACGCCTGTCCTCTAGCGACCCCCCATGTTCGGAGTAATTTTTACTCCGGACCTCCGGAGCAATGTTCTTACTCCAGCTGGCCGGAACAATTGCGTGGCATAGCCGGAGTACTTTTCACAGATGTTTCACTACGGGCAACCGGAGCGATTGCGTGGCGCCGCCGGGCACTTTTTACCCGCATTTTTACTCCGGCTGGCCGGAGGGACTGCGGGGCACCTCCGGAGTATTTTTTCGCTCTTTGTTAACTCCGGCTATCCGGAGTTTTCGCGTGGCACCTCCGGAGTATTTTACGAAGGTCCTTACTTCGTCCGGACGGAATTGCAGTGCGATGGATCACGAGTATTCTTTTTCAATTCTTTGCTCCGCTGTTTTTTTATTGTGTGCTGATAGTGTCACGCGTTCGTTAGATAAAGGAATTCTCGCGCAAACACTGCAGAGTTACTGTGTATTTTTTCCACAGAGCTCTAGCAGATTAAATTCAGGAGAACACTTGAGTTCTTATCGCTTGATTTATTCAAAATATGCTGCAGTTTGTGGCTGATGACTAGGAGTGTGCGAATATTCGAGTTTCGAATTTGAATCGAATAATACCTAATCGAATAATTCGATTAGACTTTCGAATAGGTGGTATTCGAAGTTACGAATAATTCGATAGTGCGAATATCTAAACCACGGCAAAAGCAAATGGGGCACCTTGGGTGGCTAAAACAAACGCTAACGTCGTTACATTACGCGTTTCGTTAAAACTTTCACTGATATCCTGGTTCAAAAGCGAGTGCATGTTTATTTTCAAGAACATTATGTCATTCCGCACGTCAAATAATACATTGGGTAACTGTCAAGCCCTTCACAACTTCACCTCAGAAACGAAGGCTCAAACTTGCGTAGTTTGGTCGCGCACGCCGCAAGCGCCGTAAAACATACCGACTTCGCCCAACGATAGAGATTGGCTTCACATGTGAAAATTTGTTCACGCTGTGCACTCGTCCGCTCTATTCGTTCACAAGCTCCTCCGGCGCGCAGCTAGAACGCTGCTGTGAACGGGCGCTTGAAAACGTGTGGGCCTGGAGCACCCATGGCGGCGAAGCACCGTATTACCGTTATCAGATGAGCCGTATTTCGCAACCACAGGGGAAAAAAGAAGTAGCGACCGTATCCATCTGTCAGCCTTTAGGATGTTAGCAGTGGTGCTGCTGACTGGAAAAGCGGCTCTTCTATCGACATGCTCGCGCGCCCACACAACTGGAAAATCAAACAAACATACAAACAAGCAAACAAACAAACAAACAAACTGAACAAGTTCGTAAAGCTGTCAGCACACCGTGGCATCTTTTTCATTTCTAATTGTTCTTTTTCCTTTGTCTTGACATAACTGGCGGTACACGTTTCGTGTAAATATACTATTCGATATTCGATTCGAATTCGATATTTTTGCCCACTATTCGGCACTATTCGATTCGAATTCTATTCGAGATGAAATTTCACTATTCGCACACCGCTACTGATGACGCAACATTTGTGAAAAGAAGACGAGAAGAAACAAGTATACAAAAAACCACCAAAAAAGAACACAAGGAGACAGATCACATGAAATCATCAGCACTGAAGTTTTAAGCGCAGCGCGTTGAAATGAAGTCCAGAATGCCGCAAAACGATGCACAACAAACGAAGGAAGCGTAGCCGCCGGGAACCATCTCCGAAGGACCATCCATCACATTCATTGACGACGCATGGGTTCAGCTGATTGTTTCCTGTATAATTTATCAAAAACATAATACATGAGGACTGCAAATCATGCCAGAGACACGAAAACTGAGGACACTAGAGCCGCGGGTGCTGAATAAATCCCACACTTTCTGCCTGTCCATGAGAACACCCAGGTTCTTAAACGGACCACACAAAGACAGGACGAGCGCTCAATATCAAGAAGCGGATCACATGTACTCCGTTGTCAGCCAGCCGCTCCGTGTTAAAAACACACCTCCATGCCGCGAACAAAGTTCAATACGGCCGAAAATTTTCCACATATTTCTAAATCGATACCTCTACTTCTGCTGACAGATTCAAAAGCACTTTTTTACTAAAATGAGTGACTTTTGGTACTCTCGAAGACAGCATCAGGAATACCTCTCCCGATTAACTTGCTAATTTTCTAAAATATTATAGATGCATGATTATTACAGTAGCATTTTAGTATGTGCTGGTCGTCCTACTTCCAGCATATTAGGCACTTAGTTTGTATGGTTGCGGCCGGTTCTTAAGAAAAGCGTACCTTCATTCTGCTTTGCAAAATAGTCTTCGAGAGAAGTTGGCGTTGTATTTTTTTTTTAATTTGCAGCGCCTGCTCTGTCGTGAAACTTATCGTAATGAACATTTTTCAAAATACTTATTGCATGAGCATGTATCGTTTCCCAATGAACAGCCTCGAGCGCAAAATAAAGTTTGCGCCTACTTAATAAAATAAATCAGCAATCAAAAGTACAGGCATGACGCCTACTATGCCAATTGCATCATCCGTATAGTACACAGACAGAAATGAGGGGAGATCGACCAGTTTACTCAACACACAAGTCCGTGAAGACGTCCGGCAGGAGGCCACGGATGGCGATGCACGCCGAGGTGTCACGACGTGTGCACCAGGATTCGAGGAATTTTCTTTTCCTTCTTCTGTTCACAGGCCAGCGCCGTTGCATCGCCCAGGTCAATACTATGTCTCGTCTTCGCGCACTGTTCGTCAGATAAAGATTGAAAGAAGCGTTTTATTGTAGGAGAGAAATGAGACAAGAAGGTGAACATTTTGACAGTTTTACCTGTTTGTTCGGGGAAATTCAACTCACCCCTTTCCCCTCCTCAAAAAAACAAAGACTGCATTCACGGCCATGGCAGCAGGACTGAACACAGAAAAAAAAAATGCAGCAGCGCGATAGTTCTCTCTCTCATCAACACAGAAAAGACTGCCAGTTTCTCCACAAGGTGCCCTGTTTTCTTTTTTTTTTCTTTCACTACCATGTCCCCTCCGCCCAACGACGGTGAGCGGTGCTCTCAAATGGGTTGCAGGAATAAGCGTTCACCAACCCCCCCCATCCACAGACACGTCGAGCGCCCCACAACCCGTTCTGCAAATCAACCCCTTCCTTCCTTTCGCATTCCTTGTCTCTGGTCTCGTCAGCCCCTTTCCCCCTCTCTTGTCAGGAAAGCACAACGTCTGCCGAAGGGTCAGTTATACTTCTGGAATAATATCTCAGACACCACTTATACAATCAAATTAATTTTCACCAAAATGAGTACGTATATGCGTTCTAAAAGTCTGTACCAAACACATTTCCTTAGTTCAGTTCGCTAAATTTATTACGAATTAACGCTGATTTCAGTTATTCATGTTTTATTGATTCAGCTTACATGATAAATCAAAATAATTTATACGTAATAGAGGCCTCGACCTGGCGTTTAATAATATGGAAAGCGGACAAATATTACCGTTTATGTATAGTGACCAGACCAAAAAGATCTTTTACCAATTAGGTTTACTTATAAAAATTAATAACTTTTGTCGAATCAACCCACAGCTCTGATGTTTTCTATTAATGCATATCTACAGAGAGTCAATAAGCATTCCAGATGTTACAGTGGCGCGCTTAAAATTGCCGAAGCTATCTATATTAAGAAAAACGCGCGGTCCAAACAACGCATTTTCGAAATTTCCGCTGAATTTTTTCCTGCCATCTTGTAAAGCTAGCCTAGTCTTGATAACCTGCTTCGTTAACAACACAAAATTACCCAATTTTAGCGCTTTTTGACAAGAATAACTCAAATAATTCGAGAAGAGATCACTCACCAGTTTCGCACCGCACCAGCGACCGCCGGATCGTTCGCCGCTCGGTGGATCACGATGTGTCGTTCGCTGCACGGAACCATCATCATCATCATCATCATCAGCCTAACTACGACCACTGCAGGGCAAAGGCCGCTCCCATGTTCCACCAATCAACCCGGTCCTGTGCTTTCTGCTGCCACGATATACCTGCAAACTTCTTAATCTCATCTACCCACCTAATTTTCCGCCTCCCTTTAACGCGTTTGCCATCTCTTGGAATCCAGTCAGTTACCTTTAATGACCAGTGGTTATCCTGCCGACGTGCTACGTGCCCGGCCCATATCCATTTCTTCTTCTTGATTTCAACTATGATATCCTTAATTCCCGTTTGTTCCCTGACCCACTCTGCTCTCTTGGTGTCTCTTAAGGTTACACCTATCATTTTCCTTTCCATCGCTCGCTGCGTCGTCCTCAATTTAAGTTGAACCCTCTTTGTAAGTCTCCAGGTTTCCGCTCCGTAGGTAAGTACCGGTAAGATGCAGCAGTTATATAACTTCCTCTTCAGGGATAGTGGTAGACTACCATTCATGATATGATAATGCTTCGAATGTGCTCCATCCCGTCCTTATTCTTCTAGTTATTTCACTCTCATGGTTCGACTCCACGGTTACTACCTGTCCTAAGTAGACGTACTCCTTTACAACTTCCAGTGTCTCGCCACCTATTGCAAAGCGCTGTTCTCTGCCAAGATTGTTCCACATTAGTTTGGTTTATGCATATTAATTTTCAGACCTACTCTTCTACTTCTACTACACGGAACCATCACACGATTAAGGTACCCACAACTCCTTTCTGTCGATGACAACCATCGTTGACGCTTGTAGTCGCTTGTGATGTCCACAAGGTGCACAGAACGATTTCTTTTTCCCCAAGGCGGCCCATGGGTTCGCACAATCCTCGCTGCACTTCGATTCAGGTGGCTTGGCCTGCGCCATGTTGGTTTGTGGGGACCGGCCGCCCGGCGAGGCTGCCTACGTCACTCCTGTAGTAGCCAATGTAAGCCGATGAACGATGTGCCGGAGCACTTGCGGAGCATCCACCGGAGCATAAGCGATGCGCCGGAGTATTTGCGGAGCATCCACTGGAGCAAAATCAGGGCATTTGTCCCGCTTTCCTTCGTCCATCGCCCACCGGAGGAAAACGGTGGAAAACGAATGTGTATGCTCAGGAGCATTCCGGTTTGAGTGAGGCCACCGGAGTTGAGCGGGAGCATCATCCCCCGAGACCTCCCGGCTGGATATATTTTCGTTTACAGTGCATGGTAACAATATGGCCGCCCTCACGAGTATAGTATGGAGCTTTGAAAATATTACGTCTAACGCAAGGCGTTTCTTGCTGAATCACCGAACTATTGCGTTATTCATTTTTGTTTGATGTGGATGTTATATTCATTAGGGTATTTTTATTTGACTAAATGCTTGTGCACTCCAGCAATTCATGGTTAATCCTGATTAGTGGCTATGAACCATTCATGAACGATAAACCGGCAGATGTCACGCACTGTTGGAATCGATGTAATGCGAAGCAGCCAGCAAAGAGCAAATGATGCTGTACATAATATGCAGGCGATTATTTACATATTAGGGCCTGTCATTCATGTTCGTCATACAGTCACGTCACGCAATACCAATTTTGATGTATATCAAGCTAGCGAACTGGACGCAAGCGCACCATGAGCGTGCCATGTGAATGGCGTTGTAGATGACATGCATGCCAAGATTTTCATGTTACCACCTGCCGTTTATGTTCGTTATACAGTCACGTCCCGCAATATCAAATTTGGTGTATATCAAGCTAGCGGAACGACCGCGAGCGCGCCATGAGCGTGAAATGCCAGTGAAGTTGGACATGACATGTCATGATTTCCATATTACCACTTGGACGCTCCCAAGTTTAAATGCACATATACCCTATCAAGTGGACGGAGGGATGACCGCCACCGTAGCTCAGTGGTAGAGCATCGGACCCGTTATTTGAAAGTCGCAGGTTCGGTCCCTGCCGGTGGCAAGTTATCTTTTCACCCACATTTCTTTCTTCACATTTACATTACAATTACTTCTAATAACATTCACTCTACTTTCCTTGGCATAATTGTCTGTTAGTTCCCATTAAAACTGTTTTTAACACAGCAAACGAGCCCTTAAGCTCACGATTTCCTCCATATTACCACTCGTAATTTATGTTCGTCATGCAGTCACGTCACGCAATACCAAATTTGGTGTATATCAAGCTACCGAAACGGCCGTCCGCGCGCCATGAACGTGGCATGTAAGTAATGTTGTACATGACATGCACGTCATGATTTTCATGTTACAACCTGTCATTTATGTTGATCATGCAGAACTGTCATCGTAGCAACTTTTGGATATATCAAGTTAAGAAAAGCCGGCAGATCCCACGCACTGTGGGAATCGGTGTAATGCGAAGCAGCCAGCAAAGAGCAAATGATGCTGTACATAATATGCAGGTCATGATTTACATATTAGGGCCTGTCATTCATGTTCGTCATACAGTCGCGTCACGCAATACCAATTTTGATGTATATCAAGCTAGCGAACTGGACGCAAGCGCACCACGAGCGTGGCATGTAAATGGCTTTGTAGATGACATGCATGCCAAGATTTTCATGTTACCACCGGTCACTTATGTTCATTATACAGTCATGTCACTCAATACCAAATATGGTGTATATCATGCTAACGAAATGGACGAGCGCGCCATGAGCGTGGCATGCAAGTCATATCGCACATGACAATTCATCATTTCCATATTACCACTTGTCATTTATGTTCGTCATACAGTGACGTCACTCAATCCCAAATTTGGTGTATATCAAGCTAACGAAACGGCCGCGAGCGCGCCATGAGCGTGGGATGCAAATCATGTTGTTCATGACATGCACGTCATTATTTGCATATTACGTCCTGTCATTTATCGTTGTCATAGTCACGCCACTCAATCACAAATTTGGTGAATATCAAGCTAACGAAACGGCCGCGAGAACGCCATGAGCATAGCAAGTCATATCGCACATGAAAATTCATGATTTCCATATTACCACTTCTCATTTATGTTCGTCATACAGTCACGTCACTCAATCCCAAATTTGGCGTATATCAAGCTAACGAAATAGACGCGAGCGTGCCATGAGCGTGGCATGCAAGTCATGTCGCACATGACGTGCAATGATTTCCATATTACCACTTGTCATTTATTTTCATCATACAGTCGCGTCACTTAATAACAAGTTTGGTGTATATCAAGCTAACAAAACGGCCGCGAGCGCACTATGAGCGTGGCATGCAAATCATGTTGTTCATGACATGCACGTCATTACTTGCATATTACCACCCGTCATTTATGTTTGTCATAATCACGCCACTCAATCCCAAATTTGGTGAATATCAAGCTAACGAAACGGCCGCGAGAGCGCCATGAGCGTAGCAAGTAATATCGCACATGACAATTCATGATTTCCATATTATCACTTGTCATTTATGTTCTTCATACAGTCGCGTCACTCAATCCCAAATTTAGTGAATATCAAGCTAACGAAACGGCAGCGAGCGCGCCATGAGCGTAGCATGTAAATCATACGTTTCATGACAAGTTACGCATGATTTTCATGATAGGGCCAGCCATTTATGGGCGTCATACAGTCATGTTATGCCATACCAAATATGGTATAAATCTCATTAACGATACGGCCAGGAGAGCTCCATACTATACTCGTGAAGGCGGCCATATTCTTACAATACACAACACAAAGGTGCACGTTAGGAACCCTAGGTGATTCACGTTTCCGGAGCCCTCCACTACGTCGTCCTTCATAATAAAAATTCCCCATCTCCCGCTAAAGGGAACCATGTTATCTCCCCGCAAAGCAGCGGGGAGATAATTAGCTTGAGCGGGAGGAACGTCGCCGCTCTCATTTCACGGCAGTGGTCCGGGCGCTCATCGCGGCGCTGCACAGGAGAGACAATGAGGCGCGCGCGCTCCGTCATTTTCATACCGCGGAACTACCGTGGCGCCCCCAGCGGAGTATGCAGCTGTTACACCACATGTCGCTCGCGCCGCTCCGTAGAGGAAAGGACGGGGGGGGGGGGGGGACCGTAGGACAGGAGAGAGAGGGGACGTGCATGCGCTGTGGGGGTGTGGGACGCGTGAGCCGCTCCGTAGAGTAGATGATTCCAAGAGGACAGAGGGGGAGAGGACGCCGGAGCCGCTCCGTAGAGTAGAGTATTGCTACAGGAGAGAGAGGGAGAGGACGCGCATGCGCCGCTCCGTAGAGTAGATGATTCCTAGAGTAGAGGAAGGGGGTGAGCGTAGGAGAGAGGGGCAGAGGACGCGCATGCGCTGTGGGGGGGTGCGAGACGCGGGGGGCCGCTCCGTAGAGTAGACGATTTCTGGAGGAGAGAAAGGGGGGTGAGCTTAGGAGAGAGAGGGGGGAGGGGACGCGCATGCGCTGTGGTGGTGTGGGACGCGGGAAGGAGGGACGGACTAAGCCCCCTCCAAACACATGCAAGGAAGATTAAGGAATGGTGTCAACCTGGGCGACAGACACCACCTGCCTAGCCATTGCTAAGCAGCCTCTCTGTGCTCTCGGCCATGACTCAAGGAATGGGGTCAACCTGGGCGACATACACCACCTGCCTAGCCATTGCTAAGCAGCCTCTCTGTGCTCTCGGCCATGACTCTGATGACTGTGTTATGGTTGACGGCCTTCATATTACTACAGTGTTCTGGTTCGTATAATGGGTGCTTCCCTACTTCATGACAGTGGCCGGACGCGGGACGCGGGACGGGGGACGCGGGACGCGGGAGGGACGGACAGAGCCCCGAGCATAAGATGCTTCGCATCTAATATCGTGGTTTCACGGAGGCTATTAAGGCGAAAGCCTTTAATGTCGCATGCTCACGTCCGTCCAGCATCCGTACGTCCGTCCATCCATCCGTCCGTCCGGCGTCCGTCCATCCATCCATCCATCCATCCATCCATCCATCCATCCGTCCGTCCGTCCGTCCAACTGCCTGTGTCCGTCCGGCCATCCGCCTGTGTCCGTGTACATGCATCCGTCCGTGGCCGTCGGTCCGTCCGTCCATCCGTCCACCCGTGTCCGTCCGTCCGTCAGTGTCCTCGTCTGCCCCTGGCATCTCAACGTCTCGCCCACCAGCCGCCGCTCTATCATCGTCGCTAGCCAGCCCACGTCAACTCGACCCATCAAGCATCCGTGTATTGGTCAGACTGTACTCGGGTTCTTCTTCGCTCAGCCGCGTTAGAGCTAGACTATCTAGTTTAGATCATTGAACTTACGTTTTGGTTGTAATTAGGAGTGGTTTACCGTGTGCAGTGAACTTTTAGATGCGAAGCATCTGATTCTCGGGGCTATGTCCGTCCCTCCCGCGTCCCTCCGGCGTCCCGCGTCCGGCCACTTTCATAAGCACCCATTTTGCGAACCAGAACACTGTAGTAATATGAAGGCCGTCAACCACTACCACAGTCATCAGAGTCATGGCCGAGTGCACAGAGAGGCTGCTTAGCAACGGCTAGGCAGGTGGTGTCTGTCGCCCAGGTTGGCCCCATTCCTTGATCTTGCTTGCATGTGTTTGGAGGGGGCTTAGTCCGTCCCTCCTTCCCGCGTCCCACACCACCACAGCGCATGCGAGTCCCCTCCCCCTCTCTCTCCTACGCTCACCCTCTTTCTCTTCTCTAGGAATCCTCTACTCTACGGAGCGGCCGTAGAACTACCGTGGTGCTGGGGGGCACCACGGTAGTTCCGCGGTATAAAAATGACGGAGCGCGCCTCATTCTCTCTCCTGTGCAGCGCCGCGATGAGCGCCCGGGCCGCTGCAGCGAAACGAGAGTGGCGACGTTTCTCCCGCTCAAGCTAACCATCTCCCCGCTGCTTCGCCTCCACACATGGTTCCCTTTAGCGGGAGATGGGGAAGTTTTTCCACCTTGCGACTACCGGTCGTACTTCATGTCGTGCTATGCGTTCTCAAGCTACATGTCAGTAATGCGTTCTTAAATCACGTGCTCGCAAAATGCAGTTTTTTACATGTGTATCAGGTGCTCTTAACAGCGAGTGATATGCATTTTTGGAAACCTATATGTCAGTTTTATGTCATTTTATATCTTCATCACATCGATATGTACATGTATATAAACTGCACTCATACCATGCAACGTATTCCGATGAAGGCCGGACCCGCGGCCGAAACGTCAATAAATTGCTTCGTACGCGTGTCTTATTTGCTTCGTACGCGTGTACAAATTGCTTCGTACGCGTGTACAATTGCTTCGTACGCGTGTACAATTTGTCGGCAAACGCTGCCACGTGAAAGAAAGTTTTCCCATATCTCATATTCAGATCATTTGTGAAGGAGATTTGGTGCCAGGATTCCAACAATATGTCGTCCAAAATGGCTCGAATCTGGACGCCGATTGGGAAATATAGTTTTTGTTTCACGGTTATGTTTCAAAACAAGGTGAACACATCGGATGCCTCACGGAGACAATTCCTTAGATCAGTCATGTCTGTGGCTCACGAACATACTTGATCAGAAAATAAAAAAAAGTGGGGCGAAGACAGTCATGTGAGGGCCGCGGGCCGCAACCGAGAGCCTCGCGGGCCGCATGCGGCCCGCGGGCCGCGTGGTTGAGACCCCTGGTGTAAAGGGTCACAGCGAAATCTCGGCAAATGAATCACTCAGCTCAGAAGATGTGACCTGGCGAGTTTCGCGACACGCCTGGTCGACTCACTGAATAAGATCATCGGTTGACACTCGCTTTGTTCTCTGTCTGCCTGCGTCATAAAAGTCTGCGCGTTCCGCTTCAAATTCCGATCGCCACTGCAGTACCTTGCTGTAACTCAGGAAAGTTGTGCCATGCACACTGCCCGTTCGTCGATGAATTTCAGCTGCACTGCGCCCCTCAACATGTAGAAATGTCACTTGACGACATACCATTATCTGAGACATGTTTACATGGCTGCTGCGTGCTCGGGACGAACACCTGCGACAGCATGCGGTGGGCGGGCATACTAGGGAATCTGCGTAACAAATGAGCGCGTTCCGTTATCGAACTTTTACTGGTTTTTATTCGGTGTCCAATTGTGCATCGAAGAAAATAGGCCTCGTATGATGGGTATCTAAACGAACTGCATAAAATGCTTTCAGCAAAAGACGGGAAAAGCAGTGCTTCTTAAGAACAGCCGCTGTATCAACGCGCGCACTCGACAGGGCGACAGCGAGAAGGGATGCCCTCAGTTTGATGGAGATGGTTATAGGCTCGGATCCCACTGATGGAAACGGAAATTCTTCGTTCACCTCAATTTATTTCGTTTACGTCATTATTACTGCGCCACATGTAGCGACCTTTAAGGTTCCCTTTGATTTCCCTCGCCCAATTTTCTTTTGAATTCATTTTATTGCGTCTAACAAAAAAAAACGATCCCCTAGGAAAAAAATAATTTCCTTTTTTTTCGCTCAGAATGTTACGCTTCCCTTACAGCCCGTTCAAACGACGTCAGGAACTACGTTTCGCCAGAAAGATCGTCTATGTAGTGCGACTGCACTAGTGTACAGCATGAAACTGGTCGAATAGTAGTGCTCGGCTAGATGGTTCAATATAGCAGTAAACGACTCCTGAGAACACCAGAGGCGGCCAAGGAAAACCGATGACCAACCACCTCGACCACAGAGAACCAGGGAACACACGGAGTATACTCCATTCATGTCCTACGATTGACCTTGTCGACTCGCACTGATTGACTCTGTCTCCGCCACTTGCCCCTAGTGCCCTCTGGCCCTGCTTGCTGCAGTGGGAAGTCTACGCGAGAGGGTGGCTTTAGACGACGAGATAACTCAGTTGAAACAGCGCAGCAAGACGAGGACAGAAGAAACGAAAGAAACAACAGGACGGGCGCTGACTCGCAACTAAGAAGTTTATTAGAATGAACAGGTATAAGTACAGGAAAGGCACGTGATCATTAACAAATAAAAAACACAAAAAAAACACAACAACAGTGATAACCTAACGAGAGCATGAAACTACCACATGGACGCCGACATGTGCGTGAGAAAAGGCCTAATCACCAAATGATGCACGAAGATATCTTTGTTGACTTTGTGATAATGTTAGTGACGGGTGGCTAAAGCACAATTCATTCTCTTTACAAATGTGATATGCTTCGATGATTTCTCTGATGCGTTGATTCCTATGACGGTGAATGATTGTGCACTCCTCAAAGCAGGGCGCACAGCCACACGCATTGCAATGCGCTCCGATGTGCGACAACCTGTCAGACCGGCTGGCTCTCTCATGCTCTTTTAGGCGCACATTAATGCAGCGCCCCATCTGCCCTATATACCTCTTCCCACATGACAAGGGCAAATCATAAACGATCCCCATCTTGCAGGGAACAAACGCCGCCCTATGCTTGACTCCGCACACGCTGGAAGCCCCATTCCCGTTGTTTGTTTCGTTTCTTCTGTCCTCGTCTTGCTGCGCTGTTTTAAGTGATGTCAAACCAACTTGCCCAATTATATGTTCTCTTAAGAGATAACTCAGCCCTATCTGTCAGCATTGGCGTAGACTTAGCCAGACAGCTTCTTCGAGTGAACCTATCTCACGGTTTGATTGAACACGCATCTCTTGGATATCTCTTGGATGGTTTTTGATAGGACGGACGTGAACACGACGACTGGGTTGCGGCCCGACTCGAGCCAACATTATCCGTGTCGCTTAGGCGTATACACTCTCGCTACAGCAAATTCTCCTGCAGTGGTAGCGAGGCAGCCAAGCTGTATCAAAATACTGTTTTGACTGGTTGCAGGCGATGGCTTCGTCCGGAAGCGAGACCGTGGGAGCATTCTTTCTACAGCGGACGTCTGATGCCCGCCGTGTGTACGCCAAGGTCATCAATGTCAAAAGCAGCGCGGACGGACACAAAGCCGAAGGTGAGCCCTTCTTAATATTAACCTCTGAGAGCCCACTAGAATGGGAAGGCTCATCTACAAGAATCTTTTCTCTCGAAAGTTCAACAAAAGAGTCGTAAGCTACAGGTGCGGATGATGAAGAGGATGATGTTTGATTCTGTACCCTCTGTAGCAGTCCGGCGTATTGTCTATCACACTGATACATTAAGTGCTAAATGAAATATAGCTAACATTTAAAACTAGAGAACAACCAGCCAGAAATAAATACTGGCACATGCGACACTTCAGGAAAGTAGCACGAGCGTTTCCTATCACTGAGTGACGTTGCACTGGGCTCCCGTCCTCCGCGTGACCAGTACCGCACCCCAGTTTTCGCGGCACCGCTTCATCCCCTTTGCTTAGTCCAAGTCAGCCGCATCATCCTCACCCGCGAAGGGAAAGGGCTGCGCGCTATGCCTCCGTGCACGGGTAGCCTGTTTGTTAGCACTTTAGCATAATACGTGCAATTGTTTCTTCGGTGCTGCCTCACGGTCGTAGCACAAAGCTACAAAGAAAAAAAATTAAGGCAGCTTCGTACTCGGGGCGCCAAACCTGAAGGAAGTGCAGAGCTGGGCAGCCTTCTTTCTCTTTTCTTTTTTTGGTTAAATGTGTTTAAGGAGAAGGTTGGTGCATTAATGGGGTTGGAGAGGTTGGTGCCTGACGAAAATTACATAGTAATTTCCGGCGCTGACTGACGCTCCCACGTTTAAAAGCACATATATACCCCGTAAAGTGGACTGAGGGATGACCGCCACCATAGCTCAGTGGTAGAGCATCGGACGCGTTATTCGAAGGTCGCAGGTTCGGTCCCTGCCATTGGCAAGTTATCTTTTCGTCCACTTTTCTTTCTTCACATT
Source organism: Rhipicephalus appendiculatus (assembly GCA_030522465.1). Classification (NCBI taxonomy): domain Eukaryota; kingdom Metazoa; phylum Arthropoda; class Arachnida; order Ixodida; family Ixodidae; genus Rhipicephalus; species Rhipicephalus appendiculatus. The sequence continues at coordinate 17,530 of JALIZH010024278.1, forward strand.
TACATGACAATTACTTCTAATAAGATCCCCTATACTTTCCTTGGCATCATTGTCTGTTAGTTCTCATTGATATAGTGTTTAACAAAGCAAACGAGCCCTTAAATTTGCAGTTCTCTCTTTAATACAGTATTGCGAAATTCAAGCACGAAAATGTCCATTTACAGAAGCAATGTTCACACGTCATGAATAATGTTCACGCTCAAAACACACAAGAAACGTTCGCGCTTTCCAGAAGGGTTCATCTCACAGTACTTTACATAAGGCGATCACACAACAGCCACCGGGCACTTGCCCGCGCTTTAAACACAGCTGTCGTGAAACACGAGACACAACGCGAAACATGTGAACCAGAAGTACCTCAATGCGAACAATAATTCTTAATGTGAAGCAGTGCATTTCTGATCTTCCTGGCTCTTCTAAAAACTGCACTAGATTGCGTGCCGCAATGTTTTGAAGAGTTTCAGTTGGTCATGAACCCAAAACTTTTTCCTGTGATAGCGGCCGCCTGTCCAACCTATTTACTTTCTGCACACTGCCCCTTTCGCAGGGATCACTTATCCCTCGGGCAAGGTGCAGGCAGACCTGCTGTTCAACATCTACGCCGAGAGCAATGTCGATCCAGTAGAAGTGGCGTACGTCGAGGCGCATGGCACCGGGACAAAGGTCGGCGACGTGGAGGAGTTGGCTGCCATTAGCGCCGCATTCTGCCAGCCTGGACGAAGGAAGCCGCTGATGGTTGGCTCTGTCAAGAGTAACATGGGGCATGCCGAAAGTGCCTCCGGTAAGAATGCTTGTAATTTGGGGGAAGGAAGTTGCTATATATTTATGGCCATCAGAAGGGACGAATGGAAATTGCAGTTTCTTGCGGGGAACCACACACGTTACGAAGTCGTTGTCTACGCGGCCATGTTCGCCCTGGAGTGTGCTTCAGTGATGTAAGGAAGTGAATCGTTCATCCTGTACATTCTTTCAAATCAAAGCTCCTATAAAATAAAGGAGCTAAAATGGTCCTAAAATAATAAAACCGCTAAAATTAAGGCTTCTCCTGTTTTAGCCACGTGAAGCAGTCTACCTCTTCATTGGACCAAATATTAATTATAGCCAACATAGAAGGTAAGCGAAAAGTGGTTCCCCGCGGACAAGGTTACTAAACGGTGTTCATCAGCAGGCAACAGCGAGATGTCCAGACAAGCTTTTACGATGTTGTAGACATTACGTCATCAGCAGTACGAAGTCAACAGTACTTTAGAACAATAACGTCAACAATGTAACAGGCGGTGTTCATATTACGTGGCAGAGCGCGGTCACGCCCATGTCGGACGTCATCCCCACATGGTGCGATTCCACCTTAGCTTGAAATCGGGTGCCACGCTTTAACAATTTCAGTCCTGGATTTTTTTTCATTTTGATCGGAGACTTTTTTGTGCGCGTTTTCCTGATAGTCAGGACCCCAAAAGGCCACGAACAAAAAACTGAGCCAGTGGTTCACGTATTCATGGATTAACAATCATGGAGTCAAATTAGGTTATCAGGGCTCGGTGATTGTGAAATGAGAAAAATGGCTTCTTGATTACTGCTACTCGCTAAAGTACACTAAATGTAAACCAACGTCTTTTTTCTGATACTCACTGAAACACCTTAGTACGTCGTTCCAAAAACGGCGCTTACCTGCCTTAGCTTAGCCACCCCGGCGTCGCCCACGACCTCGGTCACGCTTCTCCTTCTTTGTGGCTCCCAGCTCCGCAAACATGCCACAATTTTTATGTCAATCGCAGTGGGGATCATTGAACAAGTATTCACCGAAGAATGAGCGCTTTTAGTTTCATTTCCGAGATGCTAGGAAAAAAATTCGGCAGATCCCACGTACCTTGGGAATCGATGTTATTCGAAGCATCCGGAGGTGAGGTGACTGGGTTCTAATTTTTTTTATTGAGCGAAACGTTATCAAATGACGCTAAAGATACGTACAAATGTTGCACGCACAGACATGTTGAACAGTCGCATATGTTTCATATAACCAGTTGTTTACAGTTGTGTAACAATAACAACAGAAACATGGGTATTGCCAGCACCAGAAGCCGTAAGCTGATATGTAGAGCTTGTGCTTGCAAGGATGGTAGCCCTGGATAGTGCTACGTAAATGAACTTCAGTTGATGGCGCTTAAACATACAACTGACGTTAACCCGACATGACTCCTTCGTCATAGGAGTACGTCTATAATGTTTATAAAATTAGATAGCCAGCTCTGCAACCACAGTATACGTTTCACCAACCTAGGGTGTTCACCTGCCTAGCGTGTTCTTCCAAAGCACTTTCGAGATCTGATGTCGCTCTGTGGTACAATGCTTGATCGCCACGCAGAATGCTTGGGTTCGATTCCTGCTGGGACTCCGATTTCTATTCTTTGTGTTCCTTGCATCAACGCCGCCGGTGTCCGTTTTTCTTAACGCTGTCGCCCTTAAATTACCAGTGTCAATGCCACCGATGTCAGTTTCTGTTAACGCCCTCGCATTTAAATTACCAGTGCCTGTTCTCGCCGTTCCTGGGTAGATATAAATTGTCAAAGTCCTGTGGCGTATACCCGCATTCCGCGGCTCCTGACATACGGGTATGAGCCACACGTGTCTGGAGAAATGAGTTTGACGACGTACGCGAAGGCATTTTCACGTTATTCATGTCATGACCAGCCAGACATATTCGCCTACCCTCCCATACAAATTTTTAAATGCGAAGCATTTCTTAGCGAACTTCGGCGACTTTGAGCGTATCTATCTATCTATCTATCTATCTATCTATCTATCTATCTATCTATCTATCTATCTATCTATCTATCTATCTATCTATCTATCTATCTATCTATCTATCTATCTATCTATCTATCTATCTATCTATCTAGCCGCCTACGACTTTGTGCTCTCCTGGCCGTATCGTTAATGGGATTTATACCAAATTTGGTATGGCATAACATGACTGTATGACGAACATGAACGGCTGGTCATATCATGAATATCATGACTAGCTTGTCATGAAAAGTATGATTTACATGCCACGTTCATGGCGCGTTCGTGGCCGTTTCGTTAGCTTGATATACACCAAATTTGGGAATGAGTGACGTGACTGTATGACGAACATAAATGACGGGTGGTAATATGCAAATAATGACGTGCATGTCATGAGCAACAAGATCTGATTTACATGCCACGCTCATGACGCGCTCGCGGCCGTTTCGTTAGCTCGAGATACACCAAATTTGGGCTTGAGTGACGTGACTGTATGACGAACATAAATGACAAGTGGTAATATGGAAATCGTGACTTGTCATGTGCGACATGACTTGCATGCCACGCTCATGGCGCGCGCGCGGCCGTTTCGTTAGCTTGATATACACCAAACTTGGTATTGAGTGACGTGACTGTATGACGAACATAAATGACTAGTGGTAATATGAAAATCATGACTTGTCATGTGCGACATGACTTGCATGCCACGCTCATGGCGTGCTCGCGGCCGTTTCGTTAGCTTGATATACACCAAACTTGGTATTGAGTGACGTGACTGTATGACGAACATAAATGACTAGTGGTAATATGAAAATCATGACTTGGCATGTGCGACATGACTTGCATGCCATGCTCATGGAGCGCTCGCGGCCGTTTCGTTAGCTTGATGTACACCATATTTGGCATTGAGTGACATGACTCTATAATGAACATAAGTGGCAGGTGGTAACATGAAAATCTTGGCATGCATGTCATCTACAACGCCATTTACATGCCACGCTCATGGTGCGCTTGCGTCCAGTTCGCTAGCTGGATATACACCAAAATTGGTATTGCGCGACGTGACTGTATGACGAACATAAATGATAGGTCCTAACATGTAAAACATGACATGCAAATTATGTAAAGCATGATATGCTCCTTCCTGGCTGCTTCGCATTACATCGATTTCCACAGTACGTGGGATCTGCCGGCTTTTCTGTACCCCAAGTTAAGGATGCCATCACGAGAGCACCCAGACGTAGGCGGCTAGATAGATAGATACGTGGATAGAAACGCAAAAGTGCTTACAGTACGCAAAGAAATGCTTCGCATTTTAATTGTCATGTGGTGGTGTCAGTTGACACCCCAAGGGCCGAAAGGGTCAAGCGTGCATTCAACGATCCGTCAATAAGTGCTCACGTGCCACATTTCATGATACTTAATCATCACTTTTTTTCTGTTTTAGCTCGTATGCGCCTAGCAAAGCCAACTGAACGTATAAAATTTTTGGTTTGGTTTTCCCACGACCCTACAACGACTGCGTGGGCGCATAATATAAGCAGCACGGGACATTGTCGAAATTAGAATCTAACGCGCCTATACTTTGCACTGTTGCCGACCCTAGTTGCGAGCAAGTAGTGTATGATCTTGCTACCCCGTGCTGCCCATGCGCAACTGGCACGTTACAGGGTAGTCAACCTTTTAAGGTGAAAGCCTTTAATGGCTCATACTCGCAGTGTCCGTCCGTGCTCTGGAACGGTGCCAGCTGTGGCATCTCCCCCTCACACTCTCTCAGCAATCACGTGATGGCGCTGCGCCGCTTAGCACAGACGCCGGTCACGTCGATTGTGCCTCTCGTCAGACTATACAGTGTACGCGTCTCCCCGTCAGTCTATAGAGTGCTCGTGTCTCCCCGGCCACAATGTGCCCATTCATGCAAGAAGGGAGACGCGCCCATCGCGTTCCATTCTGACAGACCCCGTCGCATTCGGCGCAGGCTTTCACCAAACACACTTTGGAAGTAACAAAGTGCCCTTCAGGTTTAAAGACGATAGTCTTTCTTGGGATACTTCAACGCAGAAATTTTGGTCTGTCTGTGTGTCTGTCTGTCCCTCGAGTCAGCCACCCGGCCAAAGTTTCACCCCTTGCTGAAAGCCCAGCCATCTTGCACAAGCGACTGCGTTCAGACTTGTGAACATTGTCGATCAAAGAGCAAATGCTACGCATATCTGAGGCGCAACATCAATAAGTAATTATTGCGTGGTGTGTTCTTTTAATAGAAAATTCATAAATACGTCATTATAAAGACCTTAGTGTTTCTTAGGCTGCGCTGAAATTGCGACACTATGCACGAAAAAGCCTCGCAGTGGCCCTGGGTTCTCCACAAGCTCACGTTTCCTGATGCTACTACCAGATGGCGTCCATATGTCACGCAGTGCCTCCTCTATTTTATCAATGCCAGCCATATGCGGCCGATTCAACATAGAGGAGGCACTGTCTGAGCCAAGGCAAAACATAGTAGTACGGCCGGCAGAAGACTATCGTCTTTCGACGACATTTGCAGCGAAGCACGCAAATACGCGGCCAATGATTTTTTTTTCTTTTTTATAGCAATCAAATCTGGCTAAAATTTGCCCTCTCGCTTGTAACAGGTGTTGCCTCGGTGGCAAAGGTTATCCTTGCCATGGAGACGAATATGATTGCCGCCAACCTGCACTTCAAGAAGCCCAACGCCAGCATACCGTGCCTTCACGACGGCACCGTCCGTGTCGTCAACGAGCATGTGCGTTTCCCGGGTGGCCCCGTTGGTATCAATTCGTCCGGCTTCGGAGGGGCAAACGTCCACGCCATCCTAGAGGCAGGGCCGGGACCGCACGTGAGCAGCATTACCCGGGAGAAGCCTCAGCTTCCGAGGCTTGTTCTCTTCGCCGGAAGAACTCAGCAGTCCTTGACGGTGAGTCGGCTATCGCGATGCGAAACGGCATGTGAATAACTGGTAAGAACGCGAAGAGCACACAGACGTAGTTCAAGGTGAGCAGATGTTCCGGTTTGCATAGAGGTGCGACGAAGGCGACTCGATTGTTTGCTTGGTTGTTCCTAATTCACTTCGCGCAAACCACCAAGGGGGGATCGGCTGTGAATCGTGCGGTAGCTTGTTTAGGAAGCTAAGAAGCTTTATCAAATATTTAGATGTAGCAGCGGCGTAAATCATGGGGGGGGGTCAGGGGGGTCATGACGCCCCCCTGTGTTCAGGCTGGGGGGGGGACACCCCATGCAAGTGTCCTCCCTCGAGATTTATCTTCCAAATGTCATATTTGAATTGCTCGACAGTCAGGGGCAACGCGCTCTCCGTAAAACCAACTCTGAAATCTGAAGCACTTTAATTGAACAGAAACTAAGTACGTCTAGCCGGTACACACGATGGGGAATACCGTTATGCGTTAGAACATAAAGTGTTACAGTTTTTATCGCGTAATTTAACCCAATGACGCAGCTGCAAAAGGCTAGCGCCTGCCTACGAGTTGCTATTAGAAACTTCGCCATTCTATGTCGCTTGGATACTATTTTTTCTGACCAGGCGCCGATGCTGATGCTTGTTTAATATTAATAATAATAATAATAATAATAATAATAATAATAATTATTATTATTATTATTATTATTATTATTATTATTATTATTATTATTATTATTATTATCATATGTGAATGTATAATTTTAGTTTTATATGATTAAAAATAAAGCATATATATATAAACAAGATGGCCGCCATTGCAAGATGTGTGTCCCCCCCCTTGTGGTCTTTATGGATTTACGCCACTGAGTTGTAGAGATGTAGAGGTAAGAATAAAACTCACAGGGTCCCTTGCGAATTCCCCTAAGTCGACTCCAAGGCTAAAGTCATCTTATTTTTTCTTCTCAATCGACATAGTGGTCTTGCCCTTCCCCAAAAGCTTTCTGCACCTAATTTGGCTCTGCACTGCCTCCGCGATCGGAAACATTGCAAGCTTTCTGCACGTCGCCTGGTATTGTGCTACCTCCGTGATCGGCCCCACTTTTCGCCAAGTGACGGCGTCATGTGGTGACTTCATTATGTGGCTTCGTGATGACGTCACAAATTTTGACGATCTGCGATGCCGTGATGACCTCATGCGGTAACCTCACCAGGTTGTTGTTTGTCGCGCGCTTCGGGCAAGCGCTCTTTCTTTGACTTGGGTTTTATGCCGGGCCAGCCATCACGAGGGGTGCAATGTCTGCCTCATGCATTGTATTATTAGGGAGGAGGGCGCTGCGATAAACCTTTGACCCTCCCCCTTCCTTAAGGGGAACCCTGCACATGCCTATGCATCGGGTTCAGCGCTGTCAACAACCCGAATTAACAAACCAGCTTCACCACTAATCCCGATTTGACGAAGTTTTTACTGAAATGACTGAGTAAAAAAGTGGTTATTTCCTTCCAATTTTTTCCAGGTTTTTCTTCGAGCGTGCGCTCTAGCGCTTAACAAGGTGTGGGTCCGAGCTAGTTGGTATTCCATGATAAACTACTTTATGCGCAAAAATTTTCAGGACAAAGGACGAAAGAAACACGGATGGGCGCAAACTTCCAACTGAATTTATTAACAGAAAGTGACATATGTGTACTTAAAAGGGACAAAAGAAAAAACAAAAAACACCACTGGCACAGGTGCGCGGTGTGTCAACGCGCATCCGCTAATCATTCCCCCAGATGAAGTGCTCCTTCCAAGAAGGCCATTTCCTTCTCTGTCAATGACACTGATGTCATGCTCACGCAATCGCCCTTCCGTTGCATTTGGGCTGCCTCCACAATCTCTCGCGTGCGCTGATCGCCGTCATGAAAAACAGTAGTGCACTGTTCATACACGGGTTTGCACCCACACTCGTGGCAATGAATGGCCAAATTTCCATCCCTGCCCCCCTTCCACCCTGTTAGCTCTAGCGCTATCGCATTAAGACGTCTGGGTGGCGTGCTCACTGCCCCTGTCTTTAGATTCACGAGGCTACACGCCGCGCCCTGACATGCAGCAATGGACTCGGCAGTCAGTAGCGCTCGTACGCACAGGGTGGTACCACGCGCGACGGAGGTTGGTTTCGTAATTTCATGGCACCCATCGTCGCCTTGCAACTTTCTTGCTCGGCCTGCTCGCACAATCACTTCATCCGTACTCCGTGTTTCTGTGTATCGTTCCCCCCGTCATTGCTTTACGTAACTGTCTGTTTGGCTTGGATCACCCACACGTGGTGCCCCCCTATGTCCAGGCGACATGGGAGGCTTCATGTCAGGGCCGCCCTCGAGGGCTTTTCACATGCGCGGGAGTATATTGGAGGCAAGAACCATCACCTGGTAGCTAGTGGTTGTCGCAACGTCGCATTTTTTTAGGTGGGAAGCACCTTATGAACGAGCTCTGTATACCCATTGTCCGCCGTGGCCAGATGATGATGACACTGCCATCACGCCACAGCACATGCAAGGTAACCATTATACGCCATGACGATGACGATGACGCTGATGACGATGAAGAATAAGCATGTTCCAGACCACACATTCCCTTTCTGCCATCACGGCACAGCACATGCAAGGTACCCACTATACGCCATAACGATGACGATGACGACGATGAAAAATAAGCGCATTCCAGACCACGAATTCTCTTTCTGCCATGGATGAAAGCGATTGTGAACGCGCCCCCGCCCGCGAAAGGCAAAGCGGCAACGCCGACAAGAACGGCAAGAACACATTGTATGAGCTGTACACACGCGTTGTCACTTATTTACATGCGCCAGTGGGCAATGTCATGGGCAATTTACGGTAAGAACGATCCCGAGTGCTTCGCATACTACTCAGGGTTCCCTTAAGGGGAGATGTCTGCGAGCTTTTTTCCATTTCGAAGCGGTGAAAAATTTATTTCTCGATTTTACGAATATCCTGATTTAATGATATAGCTCGATCGTACCCATCAACTCGTTTGATCGAGATTCAACTATACCTTCGGGAATCTGTTTGTGTATGTGCCTGTATAGCGTCGCAACGCAGTAGAGGGGATCGCTCTGGTGCTGGAACAAGCACGAACAATGAAGGGGCAATAAGGAACTCGGGGCAGACATTCCATTTGGATGTTTATTGGGCTCTTGCAAATATTTGAAGTCACACGCTATCTCCGTAAAGTTTCCAGGAACGGGGTCTTTCTCCCCTTTGGTCTTGTCGTCTTCGTTCCAACCACGGATAAATCCCCTCTCCTATATATCGGCACTTTCGATACTATCGTGCGATACAAACTAAAAATTTCGAAGAGAGAAACGTGTAGTTGAATGGGCATGGCCAGAATAGACGAAGCCCCTTGTGGCTACACCTGTGAAAGCCGCTGAACAACCGCATCGGCACCTAGCAGGGCTCAGTGCAGCGCGCATTGCGTTTAAGTGTCTGTGAACAACATTCCGTCTTTCTACGGCGGAGCTTCTCAGCTTCCTGTTCAACCGTTGAGTGTCGACAGGAAATGAACCGGTACGCGTTATATTCGCCCTCGTCTTCCTCTTTTGCTTCGTTGCCAGAACAGCTACGCCGATTTGTCCGGCGTGGGGTGCAATAACACTGATGGATGACACAACGTATGCAGAGAAAAGGAAAGACAAAAAGAGCGAGAGAAAGAAAGAGATCGAAAGACAAGGAGAAAGACAGAAATTATTGGCGGATAAAAAATTTCTTGTCGAGGCGGGATTCGACCCCACGGAACCACTATCCGAAGGCGAGCTTCAGAACCTGTAGCCTCTATAGGCACGCTAGCAGAGCATAACTTACCCCTGTATTGTTAAAGAAGCCCCGACTCGAGTTTGGTCCTTCACTTACCCAAGTTGAGCAGAGTTTCGCTGCTCGAAGGAAAATTACGCCGCGCTTTACAAGAATCGCTGCAGATTATCGCTGATATGCAGTCACTCGTTGTGCCTAGAGACGGCGGACCCATCGAATTTCTCAAGTCAAGGTGGAGCGTTGATTGAAGGGACGTTCTAGAATACGGGGGTTAGTATTATATAGTATAATATAGCAAGAGGACGGGTAAGGGAAGTGAGTGTGAGGAGGAAAAATCTGACTGAGAGTAAGAAGGAAAGGAGGACATAGAGTAAAGCATACTATAGAAAGAAAGCGAAATAGCGAAAGAGACAGAAAGAAATGGAAGAAAAACAGAATAAAAAAGACAGAAAGAGAGAGAATCAAAGAAAGAGAGAACATTATATAGACAGAAAGAGGAAGAAAGAAAGAGTTAGCGACAAATGGAGAGCGAGAGAGAAGGAAAGGGAAGAAGGAGAAAGAAAGCTAGATAGTTCCTCGTTTTTAGCTTCATACCTTGCATCGAGCTTAACTGTATTGATGGGGAATAAATTATTATTATTATTATTATTATTATTATTATTATTATTATTATTATTACTATTAAACAAGGAAGAACAATACATATAGAGAGAAAATTGAAAGGGAAAGAAAGAGGTCAGGAAAGGAGAAAAATAGCGATACAAACAAGGACGCCCATCTCCGCAGTTCCTTCAGGCTTGGAGCCACAAGTGCGTTAGTTCTTGGATTTTTTTTGTTTTGTTTTTGTTTTTTTGGCAGCACTTACTGTAGTTCGGTAACGCATACACATCAATAGTTCTTTCCGCCGGCTCGCGACGTACATTTCTTCACGTACTTTCGCAGGCGACCCTGGACCGTGTAGAAGCTGACGGATCATACCCGGATCCCGCGTACGCTCTCCTCAACCAGGTCGGACACCCCTCTGTGGAGCGGTTCCCGTGGCGTGGCTTTGCGATAGTCTCTGTTGACCAGTCGGACAAAGAGGTCCTCAAGGTGGTCAAGCAGTCTCCCGTGGGAAAGAGGCCTCTCTGGTTCGTGTTCGCCGGCCTGGGCTGCCAGTGGAACGGCATGGCGCGGCAGATGATGCACTTCGACGTGTTCGCTCGCTCCATCCGCAAGTCCCACGAGCTCCTGGAGCCGTTCGACGTCCACCTGATGGACGTCATGACTGGCGAAATCTCTTGCAACCAAACGATCGTTTCGGCACTGGTGTCCATAGCTGCGATTCAGGTGAGTTGTTGTTTTCAATGCAGCAATGAGGTGTCGTTCAGAACAAGCGAACTTGTTTATCCGGTACCAGAACCTCGTTACACGAAGAAATGGAACCGCCGACAGCCGGAAAAAGAAGCAGCAGGGAGTCTTTACAGCAGGAAAGATCTTGGGAGCCTGGTGTCACAGCACAGCAGCCCAGAAAGCCACACGCAGTACTTGAAGTTGCAGTACTTCTTGCAGTACTTCAAGGCCACAGCATTGAGTGCCTGCCTGCGAAGAGAGAGAGAAAAGCAAAGGCAGGGAAGTTAACCAGGCTGCACCTGGTTTGCCCGCCTGTGAAACTCTGCACTGTGTGTATGTGTGTTGTGAAATCTGACTTTCCTTCTCTGTCTCTTTTATTGCCCTATTCCTTTCCGCATGTGTAGGGTAGCAAACTGGACGTGCAGTCTGGTTACCCTACCTACCTTTCCTATATTCCTTTTCTCTCTCTCTGATACTGAGCGTTGATACGTTTTGAAGAAAAGCTTGTAACGGTACAGATTTTGATGGTGGCAACGGTGGCACTGTATACGAAATAGCCGGCGCCGAGAAGTGTACAGAAAATTGGCCCTCGAAGGGTCCACCGGTTCAGGTGTATATTGTACGCGCTGTTTTTCCATAACGGATGCTTTTTCTATCGTGGGCTGGTCGGCGATCAGCCGTTACTGATGCGATCTTTCATCGAGGTCGCTTGTGATTTGACGTTGCCACATTGGACCGTTACTTGGATATGATTGCATCACCGTCGTTGCTGCTCGTTGCGCTGTTGCGAAACAGGCAACACTGTTGCGCTGCTGCGATTGTCGATGAAGGTCCGATTTTCACCAGGGCAAAAGGAAAAAAATTAGGAGGGAGTTGCGCAAGGTGATAGAAAGAACGAAAGAAAAAAAACTGGCCGCGTATCTGCGTGCTTCGCTGCAAATGTCGTCGAAAGACGATAGTCTTCTGCCGGCCGTACTGCTATGTTTTTGCCTTGCCTCAGACAGCGCCTACTCAATGTTTAATCGGCCTCATCTGGCTAGCATTGATAAAATAGAGGAGGCGCTCCGCGAGATATAGACGCCATCGAAAAACATGAGCTTGTGCTGAACCGAGGGCCACTGCCAGCGGCAGCACCTTATCGTCGGCACAGGGCTTTTTCGTGCATAGCGTCGCATTTTGTGCACAGCGTCGCATTTTCAGCGTGGCCTAGAAAACACTACGGTCTTTGAATTACGTATCTATGTATTTTCTATTAAAGGAACACAAGCCCCGACAATTAAATATTAACGTTGCGCCTCAGATATGCGTAGTACTTGCTTTTTGATCGAAAATGTTCACGATTATGAACGCAAACACCAGTTCAAGATGGCTGGGCGTTCAGAAAGTGGTTAACTGTGGCCGAGTGGCTGAATCGGGTGACAGACAAGCAGGCAGATAGACATCCAGCCAGCCAGACAGACAGACCAAAATTCCTGCGTTGAAGTATCCCAAGAAAGACTATCGTCTTTAAAAATGTGCGCAGATTGCACTCCTGGCGCGAGGCTGGAGCCAACAGCGGAGCCAGTGTATTATTTAGCGTCCTTTAAGTTGTAGCTAGTACTACTAAGTGTGGCTAGGCTTGGCTATTCTTCTCCGGTTTTAGTCGGTTTCCCACGCTACGCACGCGTTACGTGGTTTTGGCGGGAACACATCACGTGATTACATCTTGTGTTATATCACGTAATTGTCGGTCACGTGACTGGTTGTCACGGGTATGGTAGGTACTTGTCAGTCACGTGACTACTTGTTGCATGATACACGATTTTAGTCACGTGACTAGTTACGTGATGTTTCGTCACGCGACTGGTTGTTATACGTGATGTTATGTGGTTTGTACTAGCGGGACTACCTGTTACGTGATTTCAGACGCGTGACTAGATGCTACGTAATGTAACGTGATCATTAGTGACGTGACTACTCGTTACGCGATGTTATGCGATTTTGGTCAGGGGACTACATGTTACATTATTTTACGTCACTGTCATGTCCGTCAGCAGTTATTACGGGATATTACGTGATAATCAGTTCGCTTGACTACTTCTTACGTGATTTTTAGTCATGTGACTGGCTGTCACACGATGTTGCGTCATGTGAAGTAGCAGTCCGCTCTTGCTATGCCAAGAAGCATAGAACTTGCACTGGGGCCGAAACGTGACCTTTGCTGGACAAAGCACCATGAAATGTCAACGTGAGTTTTGTGAACTCGTCTGCCCCGGCTCTTGCTATATCTCAGGAGATCGGAATAGCCACTCACGCGCTGGCGAACTTTCAAATGCGTTCATCATCATCATCAGCAGCAGCAGCCTGTCTACGCCCACTGCAGGGCAAAGGCCTCTCCCATGTTTCCGCCAATCAACCCGGTCCTGTGCTTTCTGCAGCCACGTTATACCTGCAAACTTCTTAATCTCATCTACCCACCTAATTTTCTGTCTCCCCCTCACGCGTTTGCCATCTCTTGGAATCCTGTCAGTTACCCTTAATGACCAGCGGTTATCCTGCCGACGTGCTACGTGCCCGGCCCATATCGTGCAGGTGAGCTTCAAAACGTGCAGGTGAGGTCAAACTACGGCCCCGCTCTTTAGAGCAGTGGCGCTTTTCAAGCACCGCAGTTGTATACGCTTGCCTCATCAGCTTTCGCCTAGCCGACGCCCTCAAGATGCCTTGCTCGGCCGCAGTGTATTGCAACAGTAATAATATCTAGAGTTTTACGTGCCAAGACCGCGATATGATTATGAGACACGCCGTAGAGGAGGAAGCCGGAATTTTCGACGATATGGTGTTGGTTAACGTGCACTGACATCGCACAGTGCAGGGCCTCTAGCATTTGGCCTTCGAGCAAACGGGACTACTGCGTATGGAATTGAACCCATGATCTTCGGATCAGCGGCTAAGCACCGTAACCACTGTTCCACCGAGGTGAACCTGCTATTTATCGCAGTTTTGCACAAGTGGGGCATCTGGCAGACGCTAGGCATCGAGTGCACTTGCTTTCTTGTATAACTGAGGAATAGCTGAAGGTAATACTACTTTTTGGCGTTAAACATCCCAAAACCAACATATGATTATGGGAGATGCCTAGTGGAGGGCTCCCGAAATTTCGGCCACTTGGGGTTCTTTAACGTGCACCTACATCTAAGTACACGGGCCTCTAGCATTTTCGCCTTTATCGAAAATGCTGCCGCCGCGGCCGGGATTCGATCCCTCGACCAGCGGGTCTACAGCTGAAGGTCATTTAGTAGTAATATCATTCTATATGAACATCGAAATGTGTTGAGAGGCGCCTTGAACAGCAGTTTTATGTCCATGTTCACAGGTGGCGCTCGTCGACTTGCTGCACGCAGTGGGCCTACGTCCGGACGGCATCATAGGACATTCGATCGGCGAGATAGGTTGCGCCTACGCTGACGGCTGCCTGACCGCCGAGCAGACCGTGCTGTGCGCTTACTGGCGAGGCCGCTGCGTCGAACGAGAGATCCTCCCCAAAGGAGCCATGGCCGCCGTCGGCAAGTGAAACGTTGCCTTCGCGCTTTCGACTGCGTCCGCACTAGGCGAAAAACGAGGCTAATTTAATTACCGAGCATCGCGCAGACGTTGTGCCTTACTTTGCGTCTGTCAAACAGTCAATCACTGATTCATGCAACAAAGCGGAAACAAATGCTGAACATTTTTTCTCGACTATATGAAGAATTTTCAGCGAAAGGTCTAAATAATCAGACTTCACAAAAAAAATAATAAAACCAGTTACGCGCTTGTTAAGCCCGAAGCCCCTTCTCGCACGTTCACTGGTCATGTTCAAGACATCAAGGATTCGAATCCTGCCAAAACTATTACCAGTTAAGCACACCGCTGATCTTCAGAGCGATGAGTGCCTGCCAGGCGACGGTGTCGTACGGCCCACTGCCACCCTTTCCAGCTGTTAGGTGAGGGGCGTAGTTCTCAAAGACGAAATGGCGTCGGGTAACCCCCGCGCACTCCAGAACTGCCGCAACATTCATGGCTATTGCTCGGTATTTTACAGCAGAGCTGCTATGGTCGAGGTTTGCCGCGCTTCCGAGATAGAAAATTATCATCGTCATGACCTGGCGCGCGCTCATTCACCGCCAGCTCACTCGGTACATATGGTTCACGAGAGGAGCTGTAACGTGCGGCACCTTGCGGTGTGTACCGCTAGTGTGTTCCATAACATATAGTGGACCATTATAATAAGCAGTGAGTTTGCCCAATTTTTGCGGCACATTGCGAGCAAGCATAGCAATGAATACTGTATCATAGCAGGTAGTGGGAAAGCGACGGGTGACAGAGTAAAAGATTAGCCAAGCCAGGACCAATTAGGTGCCGAGCATCTCTGCTGACACATCCTTGCGCGACTTCGTGTGAGCCGCGCCTATTTTATTGCGATAGCAATTATATGGACACTTTCAGCTGGTTTTCACCGTCGGCGTCGCCGCCGCCGTCGCCGCCGCCGTCGGCCGCCGCCGGTGTCCGCCGCCGTCATTTGCCGTATATGTATATGTATATATATATAACCGGCCCCGCCCGTCGTTCGTGAGCGTGAAAAGACGCGAGGGGAGGGGGGGGGTCCCTCGAGCGACCTTCGATTTTACGAGCGCGGGCGCGCGCATTATCTCCCCTTCTCGGCGGCCGACAGCGGGGGGGCCGGTGTACCCTTCTACGTGCTGCGCTCTCAGCGCGAAGAGAATTCTCTTAAAGGGGCCATGACATGGTCACCCAACAATTTTCGGTTTTTGGCGAAAAACGAAGGTAGAGAGTCAAATATGCTCGTACACGTGTGAAAACTGGACTGTAAAAGATTATTTCGGTCCAAAATAAGCCGGGGAAGTCGTCGGCTGTAAACTCCGCCCACCGCCGGCGACCGCCATTTTGCCATGGCGTGCGTGACGTCACTAACTGCGAGGAGCAGTAACGTCGTCTGCTACGTTCCACACGCGGTCAGTGTGTTCACTGCCAGTGTTGCTCTGTTGCTGTTTCAACCGCTGCAAGTCATTTAGTTCCAGAGGCAAGCAGAGAAAAGCAGAAATAGCTCGTTTGCACGCGCAGCTGAACATGGAACATGGAATGCAGACCGTGCAGACGCTCGCACAGCAAGCTACTCGTTACGTCACGGCTAGCGAGCGTGCCAGTGTTGCCCGACTCTCAGGCCGCTCGCTCGTTTATAAAAATATTCAATTATAAGTTAACTGCACGACCAAATGCGCTAAAATTTCGCCAGCTTGTCTGTGAACGTACAAGGATCAACCTACATAACACAGATTATGGTAGAAAATTGGGTGTCATGGCCCCTTTAAACAAGCGTTTTCTAGAGTTGCGTGAGATCGGATCCAAAAAGAGTTAGCTGCCAGCCTCACTTCGTATAACATTACAATTTTTTGCTATCGCATTCATTGCTTCACCCTTGCGGTGAAACTCTGACTTTTTTGTTATTGCTTGGCTGAATGAGCTAACCTTAGGACTGCCAACCTGGTAAACAAGCCTACGTCTGTGGTGACTGTGGATTTGCTGTGGGTCACTGTGCAACAAGAAGAGCATGATAGTTAAATACAATAAGAGAGGATCGAGAGGTCAGACTCGAGAGCTTGTCCGTAGCCTGCTGCTCCTCACCCGGTTAATGTGAAATAATAGAGACAGGGATACAAAGCAGTTGATTAGAATTCTGTATAGTATGAGTCGCTGCCCACATGTTGTCTTATACGCGGTGTGCGCAACACACTACGCCAGCATTCTCCACATAGAATATGCACTCACGCACAAGAGGCCAGCATCTTAAGCCTGTCCCACTCAAAAGGTTCTATATTCATTTCAATGCGCCTTGTGCGTATTGACACATTATCGCGCTGTCAAAAGATATAGTTGGTAAACTTGAACTTGAAACAGACTTGCAGCGGTTCGGTCACTTTTCTCACTAAGTATCCAGCCAAGTCTCACTAAGTATCCAACCAAGTAAATCTCTTGTCCGCTTGCTTTTGTCCCGCATTGAGCAAGGAAGGTCTGTTCGAAAACTATACATTATAAATTACGCGGAATTTCTCCGTATGCCAGGGCACCGTTCTTCCACGTTTGTGGTGTCGCAAGATGCCTACTAAGTTGGCAATGCTAGAAGGGCTGACTAACGCAAGCTCTGAAGTTGCAGCAATCTTACACAAAGATAAAGCATTAAAAAGTAAAACATGAATATAACATATGCTTCACTGTATTACCGCAAATTTAGGGACGTCGGCTGAGGAAAACATTCGTTGCAAAAATGTCGCGCCGTACAGCTTTTCAGAAATGGTGCAGTCCTCGCTAAGAAGCCCGGTGCATGAAGAGCACATTCTACCATTGTTCCTAGTTCGGTTTTCGAAGCCGAGAAATCCCGTGAAATATACGTCAGTGTGAGCTCATGCTTCAGGAGTGCACTTTTTCTTAAGCAGTGAGCACACGGTGATCCAGCGGTAATCTCACTGCCCTAATGCAGTTCCGCTGTTTTTCATTTTAGGGCTAACATGGGAAGAAGCTGAAAAACGCTGTCCTGACGATGTTTACCCTGTGTGCCACAACTCCGAAAACTCTGTGACCATATCCGGCCTCGCAGAAGCAGTGGCCAAGGTAGTCGCAGAGCTGAATTCCGAGAACATCTTTGCCCGCGAAGTGAACAGCCTTGGCTTCGCCTTCCACTGCAAGCACACGGACAGCCTTGGGCCTGCGCTTTAACGAAGCTCTCCGACAGGTAATGCATGCGAGCACCGCGCGAACGAAGGATAGTGACGTCAACCAGACTAATTATTGATTGACGTCATGGTTTAATAAATGCGCAGCATTTCTTTGCGTACTGCAGACACTATGAGATCTTCTATCTACTTATCTATCTAGATATTCGATCTAGCCGCCTACCGTCTGGGTACTGTCGTCATCGCCTCCTGAACTTTGGGGTAGACCTAAGTTATTATGGAAGGGTAAGAGCGTTTGACAATTACGACTGTCTGGTCATGACATGAATAATCTCAAAGTCCCGGTGCGTGCAACGTCAAAACCTTTCCTCCAGACACGTGTGGCACATACCCGTATACCACGGGCCGCGGTATGCGGGTATGCGCCACAGGTGTTGGACAGTTTCTACATACCGAGGAGCGGCGAGAACAGATATCAGTAATTTCAATGCGAGAGCGTTAAGAAAAACCGACAACGGCAGCGTTGAGCCGACGAATGCAAAGAATATATGTTATGGTGCCAGCAGGAATCGAACCCAAGCATTTTGCGTGGCATTGAAGTGTTCTACCACAGAGCCTCGCCAGGTCTCGGAACTAGTTTGGAAAAAGACCCTATGCAGGCGTAATGTTGGTGAAACGTGGATTGTGGTTGCTTTGCCCCGCATCTAATTTCATAAACATTACATATGTACTGGAATGATACAGGCGTCACGTTGTGTTAGCGTCAATTGTAGTTAAGCGCCATCCACTGAAGTTGGTCTACGTAGCACTATCCAGGGCTGCCATCATCGCAAGCACAAGTGCTAACATATCAGCTTACCGCTTCTGGTGTAGGTAACATACATGTTACTGCTGGCATCGTTACGCAGCTGTAAACAAGTGGTTATATGAAACGGATTCGACTGTTCAACGCACATGTCTTTGCGTATAACATTTGTGTATATGTTTAGCGTCATTTCGTAAGCGCTTCGCTCAAGAAAAAAATACACTTCTGACCCCTTCACTCCGCATGGTTCGCATGACATCGGTTCCCATGGTACGTGGGATCTGCGGAATTTTTCCACTGTAGGTTTGCCAGCACCGCGGCGAGTGAGGAGCATTTTCACGTGAATGGCTTTATGCGTTCTCCAACGCAGTCATGATAGTATCATTGTGAAAAAGTTGTGGCAAAAAGTTACGAGGAAGATTGGCCATAGCAGCGATGGCTTTTCAGTGTGACATTTTATATCCTCAAGTTCAGCATGAAATCACGTAACCACGAGCACGCAGGCACAGTGGCAATCTCAGTGCCAGCCGGAATGCTGAATGTCTCCACGACGCAGTGCATCTGTAACCAACACAGCCAAGCTGACCCTCCGTTGCAACCCACACTGACCCTAGTGTCCTGGCTCCAACGTTGCTGCGGATAACTCGCCAACATTAGCAAGCTCTGGCCATGAACTCTAGCCAACGCTTATCGAGTTTCTTCATCCCCAACCCAACATTAGTTAGCACAAGCCACAATTAACTAGCAAACACCAAGCGTTATACAGCGCTAGCCAGCGTCAACCTGCCGCCAGCTACCACTAGCCAAAATCAGTTCGCATTGGCCACGAATGCGACCAAAGGTTCGGCGCACTCCGATCAGTGGCGTAGCCAGGGGTGGCACACACACCCCCCCCCCCCGAAATTTTTTTTTCGCCATGGCATACATAGCGAAAAATGGCCATTTCAAGGAGGTGCCCCCTCCGAAATCAAGGAGGTGCCCCCCCCCCCCCCCCCCGAAAAAAAATTTCTGGCTACGCCCCTGACTCCGATGTATCCTGATGATGGGTCATCGTCACGGACTTCCAAGGATTTCGGATCGCAGGGCCGAAGGGACGACGAGTAGGGAAATTCTGTGGTGTGCTAAAAAATGGTCTTGTACTACAGGACATTATTTCTCATCACATACGTCAACTATCCCCGTGTAAAAACTCGTGGAACACGTATACGGTGTCCTTACAGATTCCTGATGAGCAGAAGTAACTCGGCATCAGATTGATGGTGTTCAGCCATTTCATGTGGATGACGGATCCAAGAAACCAGACAGTCGTCTACATCTTTACGGGCGCAGATTCGACCAGTGCGCGTGACAATTAAACAATCCAGAGTCACTGTGCTTGCAGCGAGCCTTGAACACTACCGTTATGTCGTACTCTTCCAGCCTCAGGCCCCATCTCGCAAGTCGCCCAGAAGGTTCTTAGAGGTTTACGAGCCCGCACAATGAGTTATGGTCGCACAATGAGTTATGGTCGCTCACTGCTCGAAATATTCTACCAAATAAGTACGGTCGGAAATTTTCCTATGGTCCAAATCACCGCGAGACATTCTTTTTTCTGTCGAAAAATAGTTAGCTTTCCGCCTTCGAAAGTGTGGCTAGCGTAAGCAGTCAATCACTCCCCTCCATTTTGCCATTGAACGAGCACGGAATTGAGTCCCAGATTTGCTTGCGCCCGTGCCTATGTCTGTATGTCTGTCTGTAGCCGCTGTCAATGAAGGAAAGAAGTCCGAAAATTTAAGGGCTCGTTTTTCTTTGTTAGTCTCAATATTAGTGAGAACTAGCAGGCAATAATGCCAAGGAAAATATAGGGGATATAATTAGTAGTAAACGTAATGTAAATGTGAGGAAAGAAAAGGCGAGGAAAAGATAACTTGCCGCGGACAGGGCCCGAACTTGCGACCTTCGAATAACGCGTCCGATGCGCTAACAACTGATCTACCGCAGCCATCCCCCTGTCCACTTTATGAGGCATCTATGTGCCTTTAAACGGGGAGCGTCGTCAGCGCCGCCAGTAGCCACGACGGCGAGTGTGGAACACTCTTTTTGTGTCTATTGGCGTCACGTAGCACGTGATCTTATTACGAGCTGGCACTGACCAATGTATTCCATGGGCCGCCGTCGTAGCACATTGGAATACACCATTTTGCTCACTCGTCCAGACGAAATGCCTGGCAAACCATTTGTAAATCGTGTCAGTGGTTCCGGCAAATCTTCGAAAAATTTTTCACGAAGCGTCTGTCGGCACCAAGCCTTAAGAATCGCCTGACAGGGTCTTTATTCGTGATTTTTTTGGAACTTTGCTACTGCTGAAGTCTTGTCAAGGTGAGGTCACATGCCTTCAGAATTAACCACATGGCCGAGGAAAAGGAGTTTACTGAAGCTGAAATGGCAGTTTTGTTGCTTGCATCGTTCGTCCTGCCTGAACTAATAGCTTTGAGAACAATTCGTCGTAGTTCCACATGCTGATCGAAGGTGGCCGAAAAGATTACATCATCGAGGTCGCCTCTGAGTCTCGGACACGTTTTGGAATACTGCGAGGATAATCGCGGCAGAGAAGCGTCTGTCATCACGCCTACTCTTAGTATCTGTAGAGATTCAAGCTACTTAAAACGCGAACAACCACACACTGTGTAATCCCCCCCCGAGATGCAGAAACACACTCAGCGCCAACTAAAACGTAAATAATCGCGAACACATAATTTTTGCGCCGATCTTCATTGTGAACAATAGACCCGTAGGGGCCCCGAAAGAGTCATCATATGTTCATTTGTTTTAGAACAAGGTGAGTGCTTGTTTATATTAGCGTCCTTTATATAAGCGTCGCAATATAACATGTAATATCCCAGGAATATTGCGTGGTACAAGCGTACATTGCCATCGGGTGTCAGAATATGTGACTATCATAACGATTCCATAGTTTAAAGCTAGCCACCCATTACAAACGGCACACACCTTACTGCGCGTATTAACACCACATAGTGGGTTCATAGCAAGTTCGAAAACATTTCCCACATTTGCCGCGCATAATTTCTCCTGGTTCAAAGCATACTACCCATTACATAGTATGCAAAATCTAAGTGATTGAAGTACGCACTAGGGACGGGATATCGCTATCGTGTTCAACTCTTAAAGGCGAAGCTTAAGGGTCCCCCCAATTTTTGTTGCAATAGTTGACAAGCGCAACTTTGTCGCTGTATACCAATCAATGAACATTTAAACATATGACATGCCCCTAATTTTTTGTTGTGATAGTATTTAAGCACACTTTGTCACTGCACAAATGTCAATGAACATTGACTTGCCACAGAACAATCAAACGCCATAGAAATCAGCAGATGAATCAGGGTAACCCGCTTCCTCGAAAACTATCCGCTGATTTCTGTGGTGGAGGCGTTGCGAGAAACATCAGATTCACAGAGCTGGCGATCCAGCAGCCAGTGCCAAGGCAGAAGGGGCCAGTCATCTCTTACTTACACCATGTGTCGCATAGACTCAAGAAGGTAGGCCTACGTTGGGGTGTTTCTGCTTGTTTTTTCCGCACCGCACAAACTGCATCAGTTAGGTGCTAGGACATGCCGTGTGAAGCAAAGGCGCCGCGCAAGTGTAAGGGTAAACATTAAAAACCATTTTGTTGAATGCACCGACAAAATCGTATACAGTGCTCCCCTTTCCTGTGGTCTAAAAGTATGTTGGACAGAAGGGGCGATGCCTGAACATCAGGGTTACCAAGAGCACGGTTTGAAGGTACAGAGAAGGAATGACGGGTTCCTTGCCCACCATTTTCCTGAGCGCGGCTGTACTCCCGCGTTCGACCAATACAGCGGTGCTGACCAAACATGTAAACGATCAAACCAGAGGGATCGTTGAGGCCTAGATTATTGCCAGGGGTAACAAGGCCTGTTTCATCAATACCTTGATCACCTTGACCCCTAAAAGAACGGGCTTTTCTTGACACCCTGAACCACGGTCCACTACTTTGGCATGATTTTCGTTGTTTCTTCTGTGCATTTGTCCATCATGTTCTTCGTCATATCCGATCACTTTTTTTCTGCTTAACCTGTTGACGATCGTTGCGCGATTGCTCGCGCCCGCTCAAGTGATGATGTATGCTGACATATAGGCATTTGCGTTTTTCCAATAACCCCTTGCGCTTGTATCTGTTCCTTTTCTTGTCCCTTGTCCGTTCTGCGCTGGTTGTTGAGGGACAACGTGTGAGAAGGTTCCGCGATTGCTTGAGATCATTCTGTTAAGATTGTGCGTAGGACGCGAAATGTCTACTTTATTTGACAGCTTACGCGGCCGCTAGCAATAACGCTGGAATCTTCGATAGCACATGTATAAGCCGATGCGCTTGGCCGCTTGGCAGATTACATTGAAAGCAAGTACGACCATCTAAAAAAATCAGGCAAGATACCTCATTACTTCAGTTACCACTCGCCGTCTCATATTCAAGAATTTACTTGCGAAAATCTGGGAACTAACAATACACCTCAGGAATACGCGTGGTGATACATAATGGCGATGAACATTAGAAAACAGCACAAAGGCTTGGTTATAAGGAACGGCATAGCGCAGCATCCGCCAAAAATACCAAAAATTTGCGAGCTTGCACTGAATCACACAAGGCTGGGCCAGCGCAGAGCTGGCGGGCACCTACCTGGTCCTGGCTTGGCTTGGCTTTTATCCTCTCACCTCTCTCTTCTCCGCGCCCTGCTTTACTGAACCGTTCGCCGGTGGTGGTGTAGCGATCAAGGTGCTCGGCTGATGACCCGAATGTCGCGGGTCGATCCCGGCCGTGGCGGTCGCATTTCGGTGGAGGCGAAGTGCTAGAGGCCCGTGTACTGTGCGATGTCAGAGCTCGTTAAAGAACACCAGATGGTCGAAGTTTCCGGAGTCCTAGACTGCGGCGTCTCTCATAATCATATCGTGGTTTTGGGACGTAAAACCCCCTACAGTAGTATTATTACTTCTATACCATACCGCACATCGCTATACTGCCGCCTTCTATCTTTTTATGTATTTCTTTCTATTTATTTCTCTATCTCTTTACACTCGTTCTCTCTTCTTTCCTTCCTCTTTCTCATCCTCACTTCTCTTCCCCACCCCTTTGCTATACTATGCAATACAAGGCGATGCTATGTTCTGCTAGCGTGCCCAGATAGCCGAGTGATTATGACGTTCACCTTCAGATCGTTGGCACGCGTGCTGGGATCTCAATTATCCAAGAAATTTTCTCGGCAAGAATTTACCTTTCTATAGCTTTCCTTCTCTTTCTTCCTCTGTGTCTGTGCTCGTCCTCTCGCCTGTCAGAGTTATTGCATCCCATGTCGCACTAATCGGCGCGCGTGTTCTGGGAACGAAGAGGAAGGAGACGAAGGTGATGTAGACGAGGACGAAGACAGCGCAGGCCGGTTCATCATGATGACGACTTTCCATCTAATACACACGGAAGACTTCGACCTTAACAGCCGTGGTGTAAAGAGAACAGAAGTGAAACAGAAGATGATGAAAAGAGTGCGTGCTTGTTCATGGTGGTGATAACTTACGACACGGCAAACCTCGACCATAATAGCTCTGCTGCAAACCTTTCGCAACCGGGCATTCGTCGAATTCGAACCCAAGCAAAGGACACGACCTTTCTTGCTCAACGTAACTATGGCGACGAGTCTACCGTGAACCGAAATTCGAATGTGCTACCTCGCGTCAGCCACTGATTGAAGCACTGCGACAGAATCTTAGAAGTATTTGTTCTGCTCACCAGTGTAAGACAGCTATAAAATAAAAAAAAAAACGAAGGCTGCGAGATATACAGACACGAAAGCCCCGTCTCGTCTCCATTCAGCAATATTTTATTGCAAGTTCATGTGAAATTCACATTGAAATATTTATTTCTGCATGAAACAGTCACCATTTGGTGCGGCGAAAATTGCCTGCTTTTTGTCGTCTTTTTTTTCCGCGCGTAAGTGATTGTTCCACACTGTAGATTAGCAATTTTCGTCTCCTTTCTTTGTGGATTTCCCAATTTGTGCCCCTATGACTACGATAGTTCAGAAGGGAGAGAGAGAATTTATTTTGAGGTAGAGAGGTTGGCCTGAGCTAGTGCGCTCGGGCCTGCTACTCTGGACAGGGCAAAAGAAAAAGAGGAAAAAGAAAGGAGTGATGAGCGGTGATGATGGGGACAGCAAAAAGTGATGCGTATATGCAATAACCGTGTACCATACGGGGTTTCGCTAGAGTCTGGTGTCTAGTCCTGTACTATTCAGAAAACCTATAACTGCCTTGATGGCAGCTGTTGATTTTGTCCGATCGCACACTGCCGACAAAATACCGGTCTCACGATAGTTCAGATTGCGTGCGTGCCAATGTGGAGGTGATGTAAGCAGTCTACGACAGGCAGTTCTTGGACGCAATTCTTGGAAAATAATCTTACCTCCAGCATCTAGAAAGTTTAGGGGTCGACTGTGAAGGACCTGTTGACCACTTGCCTCCCCATTGCCTCTTTTCACGTCCAGGTGATTCCGGAACCTAAGCGACGTAGCAAGCGCTGGATAAGCTCGTCTGTGCCAGAAAGCCGCTGGTGTGAACCGCTGGGACAGTTCTGCTCGGCCGAATACCAGACCAACAACTTTGTCTCACCCGTGCTATTCCACGAGGCTCTCCGAGCACGTGCCACGTGACGCCGTTTTGGTAGAGATTGCGCCGCACTGCCTCCTGCAGGTAGGTGTTCAGATAGATCCCTAAACCTATAGACCTATTGCATGTTTGCAAACAGGGGTAGGCGCCGTCGACACATTGAGGCGCTTGTAGCGACGTCGCGGCGCTTAGGCTTCCGTCCAGCCCGAACCTCGCCGCCGCCCTCTGTGATCCTGTGACAACTGGCACAGCAGCTGCAAAGCTGCTTCCGAGCACAGTGCGTCGGGGAGCCTCCACTTCTGTTGGCAATACCCATGTACGCTGTTGCCATCGTTGCGCATCTGTAAACTGGTTATATCTCACATGCTTCTCTTCAGCATTCTGTGCGCCGGTATAACATTTGTACATATCTTTAGAGTCATTGAGTAACGTTTTAATCAATAAAAGATTACGCCACGGGCACCGTTCTCGCCGCATACTTCGCATAATATCGATTCCCACGGTACGTGGAATCTGCCGAATTTTTTAAACAGAACTGTAATAGAAGGCTTCCTGTTTGTATTCTTTTTATTTCACCTTTTCGCTGACCATTACCTCGTGGAAGGTGCATAATTGTAACTCTTTCTGCAGTGCCATAAAACTCACCATACGTAGAAGAACTGACATTTGGGCGAGTTGGATTGCGTTAATCATGATGAGTGGCTTTCAGCGCAAAACGACGAAGACACAGGAAAAGGAGGGACACGAACACAGCGCTGGTGTTCGTGTCCCTCCTTTTCCTGTGTCTTCGCGTTTTGCGCTGAAAGCCACTCATCATGATTCACCATACGTAACTAAACTAGAATCTCACACAACCATGGGGACATCAATACGACTATGAGCTTTGTCAAACCCGTCCAATCCAAGACAAAGCCATCAGCTAGCATATTTCCCTTTCTGTGCCGTCGCACCTGGTGAAACCTTGAGCCACCAGAATCACGATTCATTTCAGAAATCGGACAGGCTGAGCCCTTATAACCTGACGTTTCAGGCGAGGTTAGGAGGCGGAAGCTCATTTGTACACGTAATGGGGATTAGCGATAGGGAAAGGGTGACCATCCTGCAAATTGGCGCTGACGCAGGCTTCATGGGTGCTGCCTTGTTCGCCAAATCTGTTTCTCAGCGTACTTAAATGTAACGTTCGTCCTATTTCCCCAACAGTGTAGTTACGATGACGTGCTTAAAGCGTGGGAACCAAAATTATACGGAGAGCTAGCATTTTTTGACTGATGTAGCGCGTTTACGCTTGGTCACAATCACTATTCTAAAGCTCTTTAATGTCTCGTCACCTTGAACTGCGTGTAGGCTGTCGTACTGGCGCTCTGTGGGATCCAGCGACAGCTACGTGGGCCTCATGAAACGCGACGTGGACAACCTGGAATACTTCCTGGGCTCGCTGGGCAAACTTCACACTCTGGGTTTCCAGCTGGACTTGGCTCCCCTCTACCCGCCGGTTCCCTGGCCCGTGCCTCGTGGCACCCCCAGCATCGCGCATCTCGTCAGTTGGGACCACTCGCAGCCATGGCGTGTAGTCAACTGGCGAGACTTTCCCACATCATCACAGTCGGTAAGCCGTCGGCCCCTTCCGGTTTAACCACTTCGCGAGTGGCTGACGGATCTTTTGAGTAACATCACCCTGGCTTTCTGCTCACTTTTAATAAATGCGAAGCATTCCTTTGCGTACTGCAGACATTTTGAGTGTTTCTATCTATCTATCTATCTATCTATCTATCTATCTATCTATCTATCTATCTATCTATCTATCTATCTATCTATCTATCTGTCTGTCTGTCTGTCTGTCTGTCTGTCTGTCTGTCTGTCTGTCTGTCTGTCTGTCTGTCTATCTATCTATCTATCTATCCGCCTACGTCTGGGTACTTTCGCGATCACCTCCTTGACTTGGGGTAGACCAAAGTAGCATGGACCAAAAGGATTTGACGATTATGACGTCCAACCCTTTCCTCCAGACACATGTGGCACATACTCGTATACCACGGGCCGTGGTACGCGGGTATGCGCCACAGGTGTTTGACAGTATTGCCACGCGCGTTCCTTATCTTCGCGTTTGCTGTATTCGGTTGCTGTATTGCTGTATTCTGACTTTCCGTTTACTGGCCACAAGTTCGGCCTAATAAAGAGTTTCTTCTTTGAAACGCCGACTGTTGCCTTCGTCGACGTCACGACCACGTGACATCTGGTGGAGGTGCTGCTTCGTCCATGTTCCGGACGCCCCCCGCGAGGCGCTGACCCAAGCCCAAGCCACGAAGAAGACGACGTAAAGGATAACCCTGTCCGTCGCACCAGCCGCAGGCAGCAGGGACTACAGCCAGAGCACGGGCTCCTGCCGGAAAATACCAGGACAACCAAGACAATGATCTCGACCTCAGGCACGCTGACAACATCTGCGCAGCCTACACCCTTCCTGCTTCAGCAGCCCAGGGAGCTGCCGAAATTCCGGGGGTCATCGTGCGAGGACCCGGAAAGCTGGCTCGAAGAATATGACCGTGTTGCCGTCTTCAACCTTGGAGCAATGAAGACAAGCTGAGGCACGCGTACTTCGCCTTAGAAGACGCCGCTAGAACGTGGTTCGAGAACCAAGAGTCGACCCTAACATCCTGGGACGTTTTTCGAACCAAGTTCCTGGCTATCTTCGCTAGCGTCGTCCGCAAAGAGAGAGCCGAAACTCTGCTTGAAACCCGCGTCCAGCTCCCCAACGAAAGCGTCATGCTCTTCACGGAAGAAATGACTAGACTATTCCGCCACGCCGACCCCGAAATGTCTGAAGACAAGAAAGTTCGGCTGCTCATGCGAGGAGTTAAACAGGAGCTTTTTGCGGGACTGATGCGGAACCCTCCGAACAGTGTTCGCGAATTTGTCTCGGAAGTGACGACAATCGAGAAGACCCTGGATATGCGCCACCGGCAGTACAATCGCCGTTCGACGCCACAGTTCACCGATATCCAAGGGCTCTGCTCCGCCGACCTGCGCGAAACGATCAGAGCGATCGTGCAGGAAGAGCTGCGAAAATTCTTGCCTTCATCGCAGCCTCAAGTAGATTTCATTGCTGACGTCGTGCGCCTTGAGATCCACCAATCCCTGGGCGTCCCTCACCAAGCAGAGCCGCAGCCACAGGCTATGAGCTACGCTGCTGCTGTCCGCCGTCCCGCTACCCCTCCCCGCCCTCGTCAAGACACCGCGCCGGCGCAGTACCGCCGCCAGGCACCGCCCCCCACCACCACCGGGGGGCAGAGGGGGGCATTGCCACGCGCGTTCCTTATCTTCGCGTTTGCTGTATTCGGTTTCCGCCCACAAAGACTGTCAGTAACGCTCGGCGCAGACCACGCCTTAGCATTCTAGAAGCTTCGCGATTATTGTAGATCGTTTTGTTAAGATTGCGCGCAAGACGCGACCACTCCGAGATTATTCCAGAGCTTGCGCGATGACCAGTGATAAGGCTAGAATGTTCGACGCGTGATGCATAAAAGCCGGCGCGCTCCAACGATGTTCAGTTCATCGACGGCCGACGCTACGTTCGCCGCTATCAGTGACAGTTCTTATTGCTGTATTCTGACTTTCCGTTTACCGGCCACAAGTTCGGCCTAATAAAGAGTTTCTTCTTTGAAACGCCGACTGTTGCCTTCGTCGACGTCACGACCACGTGACATTATATACCTGCCGAGGAACGACGAGAACAGACATTAGCAATTTAAATGCGAGAGCGTTATGAAAAACCGACATCGGCAGCGTTGGTCCGATGAATGCAAAGAATAAAACCTATGGTCCCAGCAGTAATCGAATCCAAGCATTCTTCATGGCAATCAAATATTCTACCACAGAGCCTTGCCAGGTCTCGGAACTGCTTTGGAAAAAGACCCTATGCAGGAGTAATGTTGGGGAAACGTCAATTGTGGTTGCAGTGCTGCCCATATAATTTTATAAACATTACATGTGCACTGTAATGATACAGGCGTAACGTCGGGTGCCATCTACTGAAGTAGGTCTACGTAGCGCTATCCAGGGCTTCCATCCTCGAAAATACAAGCACTACATTTAAGCTTACCACTACTGGTTTGCTAATACCCATGTTGCTCTTGGCATCGTTAGGCAACTGTAAACAACTGGTTATATAAAACATACGCGACTCTTCCGCATATACCTGCACTTACAAAATTTGTGCACATGCTTAATGTCATTTCGTAAGGCTTCGCTCAACAAAAACATTCCACCACAGTCACCTTCTCTCCGCATGCTTCGCATGACATCGATTCCCATGGTACGTGGGATCTGCCGCATTTTTTTACCTCCCAGAGAGATATGACAGTTCTTTTCCTGTCAGAACCACTGGCGCTGCAGCGACGCACGTGCTACCTTTCTTCTCGATCTCTATGGCTTGATCTCCTTGAACGTGTTGCCTCCTTTTGCTAAAGCGGAGACTTATTCGAGATATGCCTGGCATTAGCTGTCCCCGTGATAAGCCGCCAGGTGTCCACAAGGTGCTCTTGTCTTCATGAATGAGGCAGTATGTTCTCTCGTCCGTTCATAATGGCATCGACCACTTTCACGGGTATTGGCCTGCCCGTACGATAAGGGAATACGATACACGATAGCTTGTTGGCATGGCACGTATTTCGTAAAGTGCTTTTTAGATGCGAAGCATCTTATGCTCGGGGCTGTGTCTGTCCTTCCCGCGTCCGGTCACTATCTCATGAAGTAGGGAAGCACCCACTATGCGAACCAGAACGCTGTAGTACTATAGGGCCTTCAACCACCACCACAGTCATCAGAGTCATGGCCGAGAGCAGAGAGTGGCCTCTTAGCAATGGCTAGACAAGTGGTGGGTGCAAGCAAAGAATAACACGCACTACCAGTGGTGTCCTTCAAATTTTCATGGCATTTTTCGAATCGAATATGCTTCGAAAAGGAAAACATTCGATTCGTACTCGACATTTCGAGTGTTCCGCACATTCCTAATGAAATTTCTTATGCAAGTGGCCTACCCGCTTTCCAGCCTTTCTCCTCTTTTTTATATGCGAATGCATTTCTTAGTCGGGCTATGTCAGGCATCCGGCGTTGTCCGCGCGCCGGCAGGTGTTATCTCTCCGCTCTCACTCCCTCTCCCATAGCAACAGCTGCGGGCGCGCGCGCTTATCCTCGCCCCTAGCAACCGGAGCATGTGGTGCGAGAGAGTGTAGGAGAGGGTAGGTGCAGTGCTTCGCCGCTCCTTCTCTCGCCGTTCGCTCTCGCTCCTCCCTGCGCCCCACTCTCCCGTCCGCTCGCGCCTCACTCTCGACCGTTCGCTGGCTGGGCGCCTCTCAAGGCGATGGCAGAAGTCGGTGTCGGCGCAAGAAATGCATTCGCATTTCCTCACGATTCCCTTCGGGGAGGTGGGGTCATTTTTTTTAAAGGTCCTGGCTTATTTTCGCGTGTAGTACGCTTATTTGAATGCATCCCGCGCGATAAAGCCAAGATTACATATCATTTCCAATATCGTGCTGTTACGAAACAGCTTGGGCTCATGCGTACAGAACGATGAAAAATCTGCTAACTCAGGTACACGCGAAACAGCGTGCACTTTCTTTAGTGGCAGCATTTGGTGCTCCAGCTATATTAAATGAAGATCGTAAAAAAATTGAAGGACACTTTTCCAATACCAAAGTGTGATCGGCGAAAGCCTGTGGCCATTCGACTGACTATGCCAGGTCTTTTTTATTTTGTGGGCACTGTGCCGTCACGTGAGTGCTGCGAGAAAGTGAGGGGGAGAGGGGCCACAGTTGGCACCGTTCTATGGTACAGACGGAGTAACGGACGGACGCGAGTATGAGACATCAAGGGCTTCTGCTTTATAAGCATCTATTAAATTAATCTTGCCACCGCATGACATTTACACGATTTACGTTCTCGAATTCCTGAATTCTCGAAACCCCAGGACAGGCTGACGGCCGAGGACATCGTGGAAATCGACATGGAGGCCAACGATGAAGACAAGTACCTAAGTGGACACCAGCCAGACGGCCGTACGCTCTTTCCGGCTGTGGGCTACTTGGTACTAGTGTGGAAGTCATTGGCCAAACGCATCGGAAGGCCGATGGATCAGGTTCCAGTGGTTTTCGAAGAGGTTTCTTTCCATCAGGCCACTGTACTGCCGAAAAGTGGTAAGGCGTAATAAATATACATCCACATCTATATGGAGCCCTTATACCCAACTGCGCTGAGGCCTTTGAGTGAATCTAATGCTTTCTTGTAATATATGAAACCTGTAAATAGGGGTTGGTTTTAATCCGCGCATTTCTTTGTCCCCTTCCTGATGGTGTCAAAATGGTGCATTGTCGAGTAGCCTGTGCGAACTGCTGTTTAGTGCTTCAGTTGATCTAATTCTACGGGGATCCTCTTGGCACCTATGTGTTACAGCAAACCATAGGCGGAGAATTTTCATTTTGCCGGAGGGGGCGGGGCCCACCTTGCTCTTCTTCTACATTGTTCTCCCTGTCGCTTCATATATATATATATATATATATATATATATACTTCGAAGTAGAGGACGTGCAAAACGAAAACTTCGTTTATTTTTCCAACGTTTCAGCCGGGGCCCGGCCTTCATCAGGGAAAAAAACCCTTTTTTTTCCCTGATGAAGGCCGGGCCCCGGCTGAAACGTTGGAAAAATAAACGAAGTTTTCGTTTTGCACGTCCTCTACTTCGAAGTATTGCATTTGCTGGATCCAAGGACACCTTCTTCTTCATATATATATATATATATATATATATATATATATATATATATATATATATATATATATATATATAGTCAAGAAATGAAGGAGCACACTTACGAAAATTGCATATTTTTTTTACTGGTTAACGTTTCGGCCGTGGCACGGCCTTCGTCAGAATGCACTATCGACAGTTTTAAAAAAACACCATCGCTGCTATCGATAGTCCACTTACCGATAGTTTTGCATCACTACTCACTACACATCTGCAGTGCGCTCACCCTTATCCCATTTCTCAGGCCTGTATCCTTCTGTCTTAGTAGCTAAGGTGGCACGCTTCCGGCATGGTTTATCTCAATGCCACAACCCTCAGCCTGCCGTGCGCAGAATGCATTAGGATCTTATTGCACTTCCATTTAGTACGGCACACAGAGTGATGGCGAATTTATACTTGAGCCGTCGTTATAATAGAATAGATCAACAGTCATAAAGCATTTTTTGCCATCCGGTTGCTGCTAACCAAACGGGGTAGCTGTTAACAATTGATATAAGTCACGTTATGAAATAAATTGGAGAAAGAATGCCTAAACGGAAGGCAGTGTAAGCCTGCGAAAATCGGTTGCATATGTGGCCATGCTTGGTAAAGGAAAAACAAAACGTGGTCATTTATTACTGCGATGGTTTCCGCAGGCGATCTAAAGAAAATATGCCTGGTCAAAATTCAAACGGTCCACACGCAAATTAGAGGTGCAAGCCGTAGCTGTCACTTACCACATCTGATTTTCTGGCAAAGCCCGGCACGACGTGCGGAGTTATTCCGCGTCGGACGAACGCCGCCTCTTGTGACTTTTCGAGGATATCTTGACCCTACTTAAGTGTGAAACGCGATGCTCAGTGGTCAACCTGTCAGAATACAATGTGCGCTAATAGGCGACTGTTCCGGTAGCGCCGTTGGCATTACAGGATAGGCTGTTCAGGGTATAAACGTTAGGGAACAATACAGGATAAACAGAAGGGAACACATAGCCGAGAAGGATGCCGGCCATGTTTGTTTTGCACCGTGACTGTCCGCACCGAAGTTGAATCTCTGGCTTATTGCTGTGGTGTAGTAGATGACCCTTTATCTTTGACATCATAATATTTCAACCGCATTACCATGCAAAACTGGGCTATTAAATGCGAATGCATTTCTTAGTCGGGCTATGTCAGGCATCCGGCGTTGTGCGGCGTTGGCGTTGTCCGCGGCAGGTGTTATCTCTCCGCTCTCACTCCCTCTCCAATAGCAACAGCTGCGGGCGCGCGCGCTTATCCTCGCCCCTAGCAACCGGAGCAGGTGGTGCGGGCGGAGTAGCGGAGAGTGAGTGGAGAGGAGGAGCGCGCTCTGGTGTGTGAGGGTGCTCGCATCGCGGGAGCTCGGCGGAGCTCCGGCGTGTTTGGAGAGAGTGTAGGAGAGGTTAGGTGCAGTGCTTCGCCGCTCCTTCTCTCGCCGTTCGCTCTCTCCTCCTTGCGCCCCACTCTCCCGTCCGCTCGCTCGCACGTATATATATGAAAAAAACGAAAAAAAAGGAAAAAATATAAAAAATTAAAAAAGAAAAAAACGAAAAAAATTTTTTAAAAAATTTTAAAATAAAAAAAAAATAAAAGAAAAAGAAAAAAAGAAAAAAAATTAAAAAATTAAAAAAAAAACAGAAAAAAAGCCCCAAAAAAAACAGGCGCTGCGCCGTGCTCCCGAGCGGGCTGCAGAAATTAGGCGCCTTTTCCTTCTTCGAACCACAGCCACCATATATAAATGGAGTGAAGCGCGCGCGAAATGCATTCGCATTTCCTCACGATTCCCTTCGAGGAGGTGGGGGCATTTTTTTGGTTGATGTTCATGCTACAATCAGCGCAAAGAGACAGCAAGACGAGAAGAACGACACGTTCGTTCTCTTCTTCTGGGGTTGCCGTATTTCCGCGCTGCTTTTACATAATATTTCACAATGAAAGTTCGCGCAACGCGCTGTGACGCGAGTCTGGCTGTTGCAGCTATGTACAGTTGTCTTCTGTGAAATGTTTTTCGATCATGCTGAGCGTTAGGGTCCGACTAAAGATCGATGCTATCAAAATGAAGATTTCGAACCCAACGCTTTTACGGGCCCTCGTCGTAACGGTTTGATTTGTTCTTCGCTGAGATAGTACTCAGCAGTCCTTTATTCGACGAGGGAGCCATTGTGGGTATGTTGGTTTCTTATCATAATATGCATTGCAGCACACGTAAGATAAAACAAAGGCAAATGAAGAAACAATGGACAAAAACAAGTATTCAGTTTAATTTTATTGAAAGTTAACGCTGAAACTTAGCGCTTCCATCCGTTCGTTTCATTCTCTGTCCTTGTTCCCCACGGCACTATGATGCAGGCTACTTTTAGATGCGAAGCAGCTATTTGACTAGGCTGTGTAACGCTGTCCCTCCGTGCGTATGGACGAACGCGCCGCAACGCGCTCTCCTCGCCGCAGGTGTTGGAGCGGTGCCAAGTAGGTCACGCCGCAGCTGCGCGTTGACGTCACGCTCCCCTCGCAGTGCGCGCTGACGTCACTCTCTCCCTCGCCTGCCGCGCGCTCGCCGGAGCACCCGCAGCTGCCGCCTGACGCGCAACGACAAGACCCACGCCAGCCATCGCTTCAAAAGAATCTTCCAGCGCTCACCGCAGCACCCGCGTTAGCGCCGTTCAACCCGTGACGCCACCCGTGTGCAACGCTGCTGCTTCGCATCCCATCAGGGTTCTCTTGGAAAGATGGTGTAAATTTTTTTTATTCAGTTCGTCCCCTGCGTTGCGACATTTCATTTCACCATCGCTATCATGCAGTGCATGTTACTATTGGTACTGGGTCATTCCACGTCCAACTGTCCCAACCGGTGCGCTCGTCAAGGATCACTTTCTGTTGCCACGAAATATGCCTCATCGTTTGTTCTCTTACCTATTTGTTGCCAGCTTCTTTCTCTTTTGTGTGTCGCACTAGCCAACTCATTTGATAGCTAGTGCAACGCATTTTTGTGGCTATCTTATTTGGGTGACTGCGGACAGAAGATTTTTGTTGAAGTAGTATTTGTGAGGCTGCTAACATACACTGTTTTACAGCTGTTATGAGATCACAACATCCGATTTCTGAGGCCCACGAGAAAAAATCACACCAGGCTGGTATCCACCAGAATACATTCCACCAGGCTGGTGTTCCCACCAGAACACATTACACCAGACTGATGTTCCCACCCGAACACATCCCACCAGGCTGGTGTTCACACCAGAACACACCAGCGTATTCTGGTGTTAACACCAAAACACACCAGAACACACCAAACACACTCTGGTGGGATTTTCAACTGGGCCTAGTTATCGGCTGGCGTCGGCGGTGGGCGCCAATGCAATGAGTAAAGCGATTCGTTGTTAGGGGCGTAGTGACATATAAGCCAATCGCATTGTTATATTTTTATCGCTGTTTATTATCACCTTGATATGTAGTATAAAAAAATTAAGTACTAACAAAAAGAACTTAAAACATTGTACTGCGAATACAGTACTACTCCTTTTTATGCAGCTAATTCTGTTGGTTCGTATTGCCGCCATAGCATTTGTATTGCCGCCACAGCGAGTAATGCAGTGGTGGCACTAAATTAAAAAAAAAAACGTTTCTCCACTAAAACAAAATTTCTCCGACCAAACTTAGTGTGAAAAAAGTTGCTTTGATCCTCAATCGTATGCGCTTTTCAGCTGATTTTATCTTGGACCACCTTAGGGTGCGACAGGCGTCTCAACATAGGCCAAAGTGGCGTTTTTGCCAAGTTCAGGGATTTTATTTTAGAGCCTATGCGCCGCACACAGCCAAAACAAAAATATTAGAAAATAGTAAGTTTTATGGAGAGTTCGGTAAAAGTAACTGATGCATTTTATCAATAATCCTCTTTTGTAGAAGAATCCCTGAATCAGGCCCGTAGCCAGGGGGGGGAGGGGGGGCCTAGCCCCCCCCCCCCCCCCCCCCGTAATTCGGATGGAGGGGGGTGTTTTACTGAGAATACATGATGAAAATAGGTGTTTTTCGGGGTTTTCAACAGGTGCCCCCCCCCCGCCCCCCCCGAAAAAAATTCCTGGCTACGGGCCTGCCCTGAATACACTACAATTTCCTCAATTTTAAATTTGCTAATTTTTAAGGAGTGAAAAATAGAAAGCCATCATAGGAAATTGTTCTATAATAAAAGCGCGATGCTTGAAAAACGCAAAAAAAGCAAGTGTTGAAGGAATGCGCGAAGCGGTCGGTTTATAGAGAATTTCCTTTTCGTACCTGGTTTCTCCTCCATTTCGTGAATTTCAAATGGCGGTCACGGGCGCAAAAAAATTTTGCTGCTCGAAATATTTTCGAAAAATACTCTGCAACTATCGCCTATCCATGTCTAACTTTCACAGACTTTGTTTATGGAAAGTGATTTTTGGTGAGCGCACTGGGTAGGACAGTTGGCGTGGAATGACTCTACTATCAACGGGATGGTCATTACACGCCGTGTGAAGCGTTGTGAGAAGTCTGGCCACAAATGAATGTTCACCTCATGCGAAGCTACGCCCCGCAACGCTCTTGTGTGCAGGGCCTGTGCGCTTCCTCGTGAACGTCATGAGATTCACGGGCGAGTTCGAAGTCGGCGCTGCCGGCGCAGCGGTGGCTACCGGTCGTGTGCGCGTGGCCGAGGAAGACGAGACGCCGCTTGACCAGGACCCACCGCGTGAGCCAGATGACGCGGTCGCCTACGAGCTGGACGCTGCGGACATCTACAAGGAACTCAGGCTGCGTGGCTACGAGTATCAAGGAGCCTTCCAGGGAATCCTTAAGGCAGACATGCACGGTGAGAAAACTGCATTCTTGTGCACGAACACTCTGCGCGTCTTTTACGTTTTCAGTGGCGACTGCTGTGCTTTTTCTGGAACCTATGTTTTCTGAAGTGCCAGGTTTTTTTTTATGCAGTAGAGCCGTGTCCTGTTGATAATCAGCCTGCAACAAAACGAAATATTTAAAATGGTAATTGGTTTCAACGGGTTCTGAAGCTAGAGCTTGAAGATATGCAGAATGGTGTGCCTGTCTTCTGAAATTTCATTCATCGCGAATACAAGCAAAATACCTTCCGAAATTATACACAAGATAGGCAGCTACAAAGGAGCCATATGCATTTCTTCAATGGTAAATTCGGGTGTGCCAAGAGAAAATATATGCTCACTCTCTGCTTACACTATTAGACATCATTATGTACATGAGCAATTCAGCATAATAAGAGCACTGAAGAACTGTACTAACACTTCCAGGAGCAGTCCTGCAATTGTGGGTAAGTATTGTGTTTCCACCCGTCGCATTGTTCCCGCGGAATCGTCCTAAGAGTTTCCTGAAGGTTTTGCCGCGTTCTTGCTTTGGTGGCGCAATGAACACAATGAGCACGGCCTCCTTCAAATGCGGAGAGTGTCACGCTACGGCGCTGACTTTCGTATCATCCCCCCCGTGCGCACGCATAGGCGTGCGCATGGGGGGGGGGGGGGGGCAAGGGGGCGATAAGGGGGGGGGGGCGCAAAATCGGCCCTATACATTGTCGGGGGGGGCGATAAGGGGGGGCGCAAAGTCAGCCTTATACATTGACATAATAGGAAGGGAGGGCCCTGCGACGAACTTTCGCCCCCCCTGAAGGGGAACCCTGCGCACGCTTATGATCAGCAGCGTTCGTTTGCGCACTCGTGTAGGGTACAGCAACGCAAGTGTATGTAAGGAGCAAAGCGGTGGTAGTTCACGTGCACGATTTATCTAGGCGAAAGCCTTAGATGGCTCATCGAGCGTCAAAATTGATCGGCGTCCGGCGTTGGCGGCGTTAACACGAGTGATTCAAGAAATCAGCAACGTGAGGACGTCGACGCATGCCGTCGTCAGGATGTCACGCATCGCCAGGATTGGTGATGTCATCATGACGTCTTTGTGACCTCGTCGAAGTATTTACCGTCTTTGTCACGTTCAATACTTCGACTTAGAAGAGAAGGAGAAAGAAGTAGGCGTTAGTCTTCGAGTCGATTAAGGCGGAGGCTCAGGGACCCGGCGAGTTTTAGATGCGAAGCATCTTATGAGCGGGCTTGATCCGGTGGCGTCCGCGCTTCACTGCGCATGCGCCTACTCTCTCTCCCACTCTCTTCCTTTACGGAGGTGTTCGGTCGCCTTCTCTCCACTCCTCCCCCCCGCGTTGCAGCCTGCGAACCCACTCCTTCCTCTCCCTCCCACATTTCATATAAACGTGTGCGCTCGGTCGAGCAAGTCTCGCTTAAATGGTGCGGTCGCTCCGTCGGTTCCCGTTCGCTGGAGTTGTCTCGAAAGCCTCGCTACCCTCGCCGTAGACTCTCGCTGTCTCTCTTTATAGGAAACGCTAGCTGACGCCGACGCTTGGCTTCAACGGCCGAGTGAACGTAAACGGAAACTTGGTGTGCACCCCCAATGCTGCTTCGCATCCCCTCATGGTTCCCTTTAGTGGGAGATGGTGTAATTTTTTTTACACTGTTAACTGCTACGATACCAAGTAGACACTAGGCAGAA